>PDNB01000134.1:0-79695 GCA_002573585.1 Helicocarpus griseus UAMH5409 | reverse complement strand
TTTAAGGAAATACTCAGTGTAATCCTCTTGGATCATTATCATTCAGCCTGGCCATCCTCCAGAAGCTGCCAGAGTCCGCTAGTACCTTCCCGCCACGGAAAAGTTTCAGTTATATGACAGAGCTCATAATTTTTGAGGGCGTATACAGTTCATGTATCAAACGGGTCCCATAGCTCAGTTGGTTAGAGCGTGGTGCTAATACTTGGCCGCTGATCCTAATCAGTGATGTCGTTACGCCAAGGTCGCGAGTTCGACCCTCGTTGGGACCAAAATCTCATTTGATATTTTTTGTCCCCCCTTTTTTTTTTGGACACGGACAATGTTCGCCGAGCATAAAACCAACAACCCTTTCTCGCGTCTAGGCCAGGTTATCAGCGACTTAAGTGCGCCTTTTTTGTTGCCTTGAACTTGCTAAACTTAACGAGATTCAAATTGGACCTTTCTCTCCCACTTTTGAAATATCCTTCGAACCAGATTCAAGAGTGGTGGGCTGGGGCAACTTCAAAGCTGACGATCGAGTTACATTCAAAGAACGATAGGTAGGCTGAAGAATCAGCTACAAAACTGATCATGAAAGAAAGCCCTATAACATACATTGGACCCCTTTCCTCCCACTCAGCTTTACCGCTTACGCAGCACAGGGCGAATGGGAATATATGTTCCAGAAGCTTGCATTCCTGTTCTCGGGGGGTTTCAACTTTCGGGCGACTCCGATCCCGAAGCTTCGGCATGTCCCACGGCCCAGCCTTCCCCGCCAAAGCCGCCCGGCGCCAACTCCATATATGTGGCAAACAATGAATAATGAATGGGGGCTGGCAGCTATCAGCCAGGTTTATCGCCCACTTATGTAACTAGCATACTAAGAATGCATAGGATACTTCTTATCCACTTTCCTAGATTCTCCTTTACTTCCTTTGTCCCAGCTTCATTCTCTGTTAAGCTGTTGATACCTATTTGCTTGATGAGATATGACGAATCCCGCATCTTCCTTATCACCTAGGAGCAAGTTCACCGTTCGGAAAATAAACAAATGAATTCTTTCATTTACCATTACAATGATGGGGCAACAGCTGTATGGCGAGGCGAAGGTTCAGATGGCAAATGGTGGAGTGCGGGGATCCTACACGGACGAGATTGAGGATATCAGGGACCGAGAGTACCCGTCTTTGAGAGGTATGATATTCCAACCATTATTGAGTCTCCAAATATAAAGGATCATAGCTCTTCCGCTATCATTCTCTGTAGCCTTTACTGACGTTATCAATCTCCGTTACAGAGACAACCTATCTCGACCATGCCGGGACGACTCCCTACGCAACATCCCTTATCGATGCCTTTTCGCGGGAACTGAAAGACAACCTATTTGGAAACCCGCATTCGGCATCGGCATCTTCGCAGCTATCCACACGAAGAGTGGATGATGCGAGATTGCGAGTCCTCCGTTTCTTCAACGCTAGCCCCGACGATTTCGACGTGGTATTTGTGGCCAATGCGACAGCTGGTATCAAACTCGTCGCGGATGCATTGAGGGATTGTGATGTAAGTGGATTCTGGTACGGGTACCATGTGGATGCACATACGAGTTTGGTTGGGGTAAGAGAAGTGGCTACACAGGGACGGAGATGTTTCGTCGATGATGAGGAAGTTGAGGGATGGATGTCTGACATGTCAACGAGGCCGAGGAGGACCCACCCCGTTCTGTTTGCATATCCCGCTCAGTCAAACATGACGGGGCGCCGCCTCCCCCTCGACTGGTCTGGCAAACTCAGAAGATGCAATAATAAACGCGAGACGGGAAACATCTACTCCCTCCTTGACGCAGCGTCTCTTGTCTCAACATCGCCTCTAGATCTTAGCGATTCCGATACCGCTCCTGACTTTACGACCCTCAGCTTCTACAAGATATTTGGATTTCCAGACTTGGGTGCTCTCATAGTTCGAAAAGCCTCTGGCCATATATTCGATAAACGGAGGTACTTTGGAGGGGGAACTGTGGGCATGGTTACGAGTTTAGACAGTCCGTGGCATGCGAAGAAGTCGACTTCTGTCCATGATCAGCTCGAGGACGGCACATTGCCTTTCCACAATATTACAGCTTTGCATTCCGCTTTTGATGTACATGAACGTATTTACGGGTCCATGGAGAATATTTCCCGACACACTGGCGCCCTAGCAAAAAGATTATATGACTGTTTGTCGTTGAAGAGGCATGCGAACGGAACGATGCTTTGCGAGATGTATAAGCATAAAATATCTAGTTATGATGACCGGACAACGCAGGGTCCCATAGTTTCGTTCAACATGAGGAATTCAGATGGTGGATGGGTGGGCAAATCGGAAGTTGAGAAACTTGCTGCTGTGAAAGGTATTCAAATTCGTTCGGGGACGTTATGCAACCCAGGCGGAATGGCTTACCACCTTGGTCTGAAGTCCGATGACATGAGAAAAAATTACAACGCTGGTCAACGTTGTGGAGATGATAATGATATCATTGATGGGAAACCAACAGGAGGTTTAAGAGTTAGTCTTGGTGCTATGAGCTCAATTAACGACGTCAACAAATTCCTCGACTTTATTGACGAATTTTATGTGGACAAGTCCGATGCTGAGAATGCCCTCGTCGCGCCCCGTGTTTCTATACGATCCGACAGGCCTTCAACATCTGGCTTCTATGTTGACAGGCTTTGCGTGTACCCGATCAAAAGCTGCGGTGCATTCGTAGTACCCGACGGGAAGCAATGGGAGATCAAGCCTGAAGGCTTAGCATGGGATCGAGAATGGTGTTTAATGCACCAAGGCACCGGAGTGGCTTTGAATCAGAAAAGATATCCGCGAATGGCTCTTATTCGTCCCGTTATTGATCTTGAAAGAGGGACGCTGAGAATTTCGCGTGGAATGCTAGGAACCGATCAAAGCACTTTGGAGTTACCCCTATCAGACGAGTCCAACAATATCACGACGGCTGAGCTTTGCGAGAATTCCACGAGGAAATCCTCCACAGTGTGCGGTGACCGGGTGACCGTGCAGATATACTCATCTCCAGTCGTATCAGCATTCTTCTCGGACTTCCTCGAAGTACCTTGTACACTTGCTAGGTTTCCTGCGCATGCATCTGTTCGGTATTCAAAACCTCGACAGTCCCTACGACGTCACCAGCCGCCCGAAACCAGTCCTCTCTGTAATAACATGCCAGGTGCTTTTCCCCAACATACGCCGTCCTCCACGCCCCCAGCACAGCCACGCAACAATCCTATACTCTTATCAAACGAAAGCCCGATGCTGTTAATCTCCCGGTCCAGCGTCAATAGGCTGAACGAGACTATCAAATCCTTCGGGAGATCCACCTCTACTAAAGGGATTAAAGCTGTTGCCGCAGATGTATTCCGCGCCAACATAATCGTCGCAGAAAATCTCGCCCCGGCGCATAACAGTACTAGAAATACAAATAGCCAAACCTCTCCATCACTCTTACCGGCCGAAAAGCCCTATATTGAAGATACGTGGGCTGGCTTCCGGATAGCGGGCCATAGATTTGACGTGCTAGGCTCATGCCAGCGGTGCCAAATGGTTTGCGTGGATCAATTCACTGCGGTCAGAAGCGAGGAGCCGTTCTCGACGCTGGCGAAGACGAGGAAGGTTGACGGCAAGGTGATGTTTGGAAGGCACGTTTGCCTTTCAGCGGATGCTGCTGACGGTGGGGAGGGGATGGATGATGACATGGTAGAGAAGAGGGGGAAGGTTATGATTAAGGCGGGCGATGTGCTCGAGCCATTTTATGAGGGAACCGTTTGATATGGCTATATATGGGTTTATGAGTTATGCGAATGATACCTATGTAGATATTTAGTTTTTATGTATAGATGACGTAACTGAATTTATACTCACTATAAGATCGTCCAAATTAGCCCTGATGCTTTTTAGATCAATGGCTTATATCTGTAGCCAGGCTGTTTGGATTGACGCTGCTTGAAGAACATCGGATCCCTGGATATGTAGCAAAACGCAATTAAACAAGAATATAAATGATTTCTAAAATATCATGGTAGATTCTATATTTAAACAGTTAAAAGAAATATGATAACATAGAAATAAGGAGGAGGAAGAAACATAACGTAACCCAAACTTTGAACCCAGATGCCGCTCCGATATTCGTACAAGAGGAAAAGAAAAGACTTATCGTCTCTCAGGCAGTTAGAAAGACTGCACTGATGATATAAAAATTCACACAAATACAATCTGCATCCCTTTACTTCCGTGGGTATTTCTTCCATCCCCTTCCGTGACCACGCTATATACCAGTTAGCAAAGAATTGCCATGACCAGAACCCAAAGGCAACCAGACAAGCACAACATACCTGTTTCCACAACCTGATCATCTCCGGCATACCCAGCATAGCTTGCTTCCTCTCCTCCAATCGACTCTCTATCGTCCGTTCCCACTTGTGACCCTTGACCTTCTGACCAATACCGGTACCACGGACTCTCAATCCCATCTCAACAGCCCTAGTATCGCGATACTCCTTCGACTTGCGGCTGGGCGGTAGCAGCTCCTCCACACCATATTTCGCCGCCAGTTTCACCAATTCATTCTGGCGTCTGAGAGAGATCAAGGCGCCCCGCCATCGGCCAGTTTCGGGGTTCTTGTAGGGCAGGAATGGGTTGGGGTGTTCGGGGTCGGAGCGGAGGAAGTTTTTGGACATGGCGGAGAAGGCGGAGAGTTCCTGTTTGGATTTTTTCGCATTGCGGGATGGAGTATAGGGGCTGGGAACTGGGGAGGAGGCTCCGGTGCCCTCTGGGACTTTAAGTTGTGCTCCGAGGGCGGTTGCGGAGTAGAATTGGGGGGGGTAGCGGGCGAAGAAGTTGCGGAGGCGCAGGGGAAGGGCCTCCAGGGCGCCGGTGGTAGCCATTGGCGGTTATGTAGGCTTGTTGCTCTCCTCAAGTCTGGTGTAAGATGGTGTGAGCTAGATATTGCTGCTGTTGATAGTTGATAGTTGGTACAATCTTGGGAGAATTCTCGACGGAATGTAGATCACGTGCATGTTATACGCACTAGTCTAATTTAGGGATAGCGGGCACGTGATAACAATGCAAGGTGACGTCGGTAAATACGCCGTATTGGATGTGGCTGGGTGGGTGTTCAGCGGCTAAAAACAGTGTAACAGACGGTAACAATACGGTTTCCGCGCCCGTTGCAGTCGCATTTCACTTTCCGCGATTTGAGGTTCCGGACTCCACCTGTTAACTTCTCCTCTTCTTTGCTCTTTGCTCTTTGAATTCCCCCCATTCATTAGCCATTATTACATCCATCTCCCATCTCCTCTGATTCTCACCTTACTTCATTACCTTCTGAACTGCTACCAGCTTTTCAAATACCCCGAGCTGTAGCCTGACATCTCCTCAAAATGGCTGATATCGCCTTTGGTGGCACAGAGGAGGAGAACGCGGAATTGAAGAAGCTCCATACGGAAGTGGTAGGTTGTTTACTGTTCGCCCTGTGCGCATTATCGTGAAGATGTATACTAATGCCGGCTCTATTATTGTAGCTCGAAGACCCTGATAACTTCGAAAATTGGGAGAAACTGATCCGCGCTGCGGAGGGGCAGGAAGGAGGAATCAATCGCAATTCTAACCCCCAAGCCATCACCGCCACAAGAAGCGTATATGACCGGTTTCTGGCCAAGTTTCCCTTGTTGTTTGGTTATTGGAAGAAGTATGCCGATTTGGAGTTTTCCATCGCAGGCACTGAAGCCGCAGAAATGGTATGTTTTGATTTCAGTTTTCTTTGCTTCCAATAATACCCCACAACTAGTAGCCTCCATTTGAATCGCAATCATTAACGGGCTTCGTTTTGCAGGTTTACGAGCGGGGTGTTGCTAGCATCACGAATTCCGTAGACCTTTGGACCAATTACTGCGGTTTCAAAGTTGACACTTCCCACGATGCAGACATTATTCGAGAGTAAGTATGGGCGTGTTGGTTTCCTTCCCCATAACTATACCGACACAGCGCGGATTTGTTGTGATCGCGAGGGCAAAGGGGTGCAGATTAGTATCGCAGCAAAAGTTCCTCGATGGGTGAGATAGTCATCTGCTACCCAGGTTCCCTTGAAACTTCTTCTCACCCTTGAGTTTCAGGCTGTTGTTTTCCTTCGCACAACAATAACCTTGTTCGAGGACACTTCTATCTACTTGGCGCACGATGACATACCATCTCCGTTGACCCTGACCCAGTTGGGCCCTTCACTAAAAGACTTATCGCATATGCCATGTTTGCCATCCTTCACACTCCCTCATTTCCCCTCCCCCTCCTATCCTACCCCCTCCGTTGCATTGAATATAATCAGCTAACATGGATTGAAATAGACTCTTTAATAGGGGTGCCCACTGTGTCGGCCTTGATTTCCTAGCTCACCCGTTCTGGGATAAGTACATCGAGTTCGAGGAGCGCCTCGAAGCCCAGGACAAGATTTTCGCCATATTGGGAAGTGTTATTGAGATCCCCATGCATCAGTATGCCAGATACTTTGAGCGATACCGCGGAATGGCTCAAACCCGTCCAGTTTCCGAGTTAGTTTCGCCTGAGATACTAGGACAATTTCGCGCAGAGGTGGACGGTGCAGCCGCTGGTATCCCTCCAGGATCCAAGAGCGAGGCTGAAATAGAGCGAGATCTCCGGCTACGGATCGATTCCCACCACCTAGAAATCTTTTCCAGAACACAAACCGAGACTACCAAAAGATGGACATACGAGTCAGAAATAAAGCGACCGTATTTCCATGTAACTGAATTAGACGAGGCACAGTTAGCCAATTGGAGGAAATACCTCGACTTTGAAGAAACCGAAGGTTCCTACTCGAGAATCCAATTTTTGTACGAACGTTGTCTTGTCACATGTGCGCACTATGATGAGTTCTGGTTGCGATACGCTCGGTGGATGCTAGCTCAAGAAGGCAAAGAAGAGGAAGTTCGGAATATCTATCAGCGCGCTAGTACATTATATGTTCCCATTTCGCGGCCTGAAGCTAGACTTCACTATGCATATTTTGAAGAGCTATCCGGGCGAGTGGACGTGGCCAAAGATATCCACTCAGCAATTCTTGTGTCGCTCCCTGGTCATGTTGAGACTATTATTTCGCTTGCCAACCTGTCACGCCGACACGGCGGCCTTGAGGCTGCGATAGAAATTTACAAAACCCAACTTGACTCTCCCCAGTGCGATATCCAGGCCAAGGCTGCGTTTGTAGCTGAATGGGCCAAGCTATTATGGAAAATTAAGGGTTCACCGGAAGATGCCCGACAAGTATTCCAGAAGAATCAGCAATGGTACCCGGATAGCCGCCCGTTTTGGACAAGCTATCTCATGTTCGAACTGGAACAACCTACCAGCGCAGAAACCGAGGACGTGCAGTATCAACGAATCAAGCAAGTTCTCAGTGATATCCGATCGAAGAGCAGTCTACCACCAGCGGTTGCCAAAGAACTCGTTCAAATCTACATGGTATACTTGTTGGAACGTGGTTCCAACGAAGCCGCAAAGGAGTATATGACTCTGGACCGTGAGGTCAATGGCCCGCAGTCCGTTCAGGCCACGATCAAATCATCGGCCGACAAGGATATTCACGTTAGCAAAACTCCAAGCATTCATAACGGTAGCCAAGTTACCCCCGTCGCAGACCCTACGGCTCAGCAAATGCAAACTCCATACAACAAGTACTATCAACAGCCCACGGACCGGCCTATCTCGTCAAACGGCAGTGTATAGCACCCTTTGGCTCGTCGTGTTTTACATTTTCAGTTGTTGCTGATGATTTTAACAGGCCCTAGCTCAACCGATGCGATACTCTTGACCTGATATTGGTCAACGCTGGGGTTCTCCTCACCGTCCGTTTCAGAGACGTCGTGGGTTTCTTTTTATTTAATTCTCTTTTTCATTGTTTAGACTTGGGTCTCGGAGGCAATATTAGTGGCATGATGAGGTTGGGGAAAGGAACAATGGGGTTAAACAATGGAACGGGCGGCATCAGAAGGCAGTTCTCGGCTTTTTACTGCACTGTTGCTTCTACACGGACTGATCTCTGTCTTCAGTTGGATGGGGTGAATGTATTTTAGTGATTTTTGATTCTTCCATGCGCTTTCATGCTCGTCGCTTCGCAAGTGAAGCTTCACTTTCTCTCTAGGCGAGGGCGGTGGACTTTTATTAGCTTTATATTCTTTACGGCAGTTGCAATGTAGAACAACAGTTTCCTGAACAAGATTGAAGTTGAGAAAGTCTGGAAGAGCACTCCCCTTGATACCTATCACCTCGGGATAAAGCCACTCATCAGTTTTTCGCTTATTAATATATTTGTCATTATCAATCCACGTGACTTTTGGATATAACGGCGGGCTCGCATTGCGGCGACATCGACCTGTTTCCTCCATCCCAGCTCCTTCATTTCTGCGAAGATTATTTATGAGTAGGCCAGAATTATGGATGGAATTGTTACAAATGGCCATGTCGATTTATCACCTCCCGGACCACCTCCGGAACCCCTAGAACAACCCCCTACACCACCACCTCCACCCCCGGATTCCTTAGTCCCTCCTCCGCCACCAGACACAGCTGCTCCTCCCCCTCCTCCAGATTCAATAGCACCTCCCCCGCCTCCCGAAGAGGCCCCTCCGCCTGCACCACCTGTAGCCAAGAAGAAAAAAGTTGGATGGGGGTCGCAGCGGTCAACTACGCCCTTGAGTGTTGAGGAGCTATTAAGGAAGAAGCGGGAGGCAGATGAAGCCGCATCAAAGGTGTGTAATGAACGACGTCCTCCGATCTATTTGTTTTCTGTTTTTATTCTGTTCCCCTGGGTGTGTCTTTTGTTTACAATTTTCTGCTTGTCTAGAGAGTTATTTCCTTCGAAGAAGAAACTGGATACTAATTGCCGTATATCGTTTTATTTTATCTAGCCTAAATTTCTATCGAAAGCGCAAAGAGAAAAGATCGCGTTAGAGAAGCGCGCAAAAGAAGTTGAAAATGGCCGATTAAAGGCGAACGGGAGCGGCTCCTCGTCTCGTGACTCCGAATCGAATGGTTATGCCTCTCCAGTCTCAAGGAGTGACGGGATAGATGGACCTTCCCGGTCTTCAGTACCTACTGGGCCCCGGAGTTTGCGACAGGGAGAAATTCCTACCGCTCCCGCTGCGATGCGCTCGAGACAAAATGACATGCCTCCCCCGCCGGGCCCAAAGACGGAACAAAAGGGCGAAAAGCGGCCCTCTCCAGAAGAAGCCCAGGCTGCGCTGATACGGCAACGATATATGGGAGCCGATCAGACATCGAGTTTTTCAGCGAAGAAGAAGCGGAGACGGACAACGGAGAGGAAGTTCAATTTCGAGTGGAATGCGGAGGAAGATACAAGTCCTGATTACAATCCGCTTTATCAAAACCGCTCGACAGCGAATTTCTTTGGCCGGGGTCGGTTGGCCGGGTTTGGCGACGAGGTTGCTGATAAAGTTGCGAGAAACTATGCGAGAGCTTTAAAGGATAGAGACCCAGAAGCTGGTAGTATCCGGGCCAGGGAGATTATGGAAATGGAAAGAAGGCGCAAGGAGGAGGGCTGGCGACATGCTTTGGACGCGCATTGGAGCGAGAAGAAACTGGAGCATATGCGCGAAAGAGACTGGAGAATTTTCAAAGAAGATTTCAACATCAGTACAAAGGGTGGAGGCGTACCCAATCCTATGCGGTCATGGACCGAATCAAATCTTCCAAAGTCCCTTCTCAGTATCATCGAGAAGGTTGGATATACCGATCCCTCGCCTATCCAGCGGGCTGCTATTCCCATCGCACTGCAAAATCGCGACCTCATCGGTGTTGCCGTGACCGGTTCCGGAAAAACAGCCGCATTCCTCCTCCCACTGCTCGTCTACATTTCAGAACTCCCCCGACTCGTCGAAGAATGGCGCAAAAACGACGGTCCATACGCCATAATCCTCGCCCCAACCCGTGAACTGGCCCAACAGATCGAAATCGAAGCCAAGAAATTCTCCACCCCTCTAGGTTTCAACGTCGTCAGTATAGTCGGTGGCCACTCTCTCGAAGAGCAAGCCTACAGTCTCCGAAACGGCGCAGAGATCATCATCGCCACCCCAGGCCGTCTTGTAGACTGTATCGAGCGCCGCATAATCGTGCTAAGCCAATGCTGCTACGTAATCATGGACGAAGCCGACCGAATGATCGACCTGGGCTTCGAGGAGCCCGTCAACAAGATCCTCGACGCCCTCCCCGTTACAAACGAGAAGCCAGACACCGAAGACGCCGAAAACCCACAAGCCATGAGCCAGCACATTGGCGGCAAGGACCGCTACCGCCAAACAATGATGTACACAGCCACCATGCCGTCCGCCGTCGAGCGCATCGCGCGCAAATACCTCCGCCGCCCAGCCATCGTCACAATCGGCAACATCGGCGAAGCCGTCGACACGGTCGAGCAGCGCGTCGAGTTCATCTCGGGCGAAGACAAGCGCAAGAAGCGGCTCAACGACATCCTATCCTCGCGCGAGTTCCGCCCGCCCATCATCGTCTTCGTCAACATCAAGCGCAACTGCGACGCTGTGGCGCGCGATATCAAGAACATGGGCTATTCCTCTGTCACGCTGCACGGTAGCAAGACGCAGGAGCAGCGTGAGGCGGCGCTGGCGTCTGTGCGGAATGGAAATACGGACGTGCTTGTTGCGACCGATTTGGCGGGGCGTGGTATCGATGTGCCCGATGTGAGTCTTGTGGTTAATTTCAACATGGCGACGAATATCGAGAGTTATACGCATCGTATTGGTCGGACGGGACGTGCGGGCAAGAGTGGTGTGGCGATTACGTTCTTGGGTAATGAGGATTCTGATGTTCTGTATGTTGTCCCTGCCCCTTTACTGTTTTTTCCCCGGTCAAGTTTCCCCCTATTTACGACGTGACATGAACTAATATATATTGTAGATATGACCTCAAGCAAATGCTTATGAAATCCTCCATTTCCCGCGTCCCTGAGGAACTGCGCAAGCACGAAGCTGCTCAATCGAAGCCCGTACGAGGAGGAGCCGCGGCGCAGAAGAAGATTGAAGAGAGTAGTGGCTTTGCTGGGAAGGGAGGGTGGTAGACTAAGAATAATTCTTATTATTCTCCTAATAATGCGCCTGCAGTTTTTTGTTTTCTTTAATGGGTGGTTATGGTGTAGAACGGTTACTGGGGATATGGTGCGTTCACGTTCTCTGTATTATATCATGGTATCTCAAATACACGGAAAGAGATTAAATTATTTCCTACAAAGCATGATGTTAAAAGAGGGTGTCTAGTATTTGTGATGCTCATTAGACTATATTTCGGGTAGGCCGTTTCAATATCCCTACCGCTCTAATCGAGTACTAAATAGAGTGGAGTTATCTAAAACATGAAAATTTATCTGGCCCGTAGGGCAGCTGCTTGCAGCTCACTAGGTGTCCATATACCAATGGTACCAATACCGCCAATCTCAAGCACCTTAAACAAATGCAAATTCAAGGCTGCCTCCCCTTCGTTGTGCCTTGAAAAACAACAACACAGTCCACGTTCTATCTGTAGACCACCTCGGCTGGTCTTGCCTGCCAAAAGGGCCGCTTAGAGTTTCTGGGAGCTAATATATCCGTTATCCTTGAGCCAAGTCTCGACATCAGCACGATCACGCTTGAGCCAGTTAGCCTTCGCACGGACGCCGTCAAGACTTTGTTGGAGGGAACGATCGAAACCCTATTTTAGAAATGTTAGTCAAAAGTAATTTACTGAATGTCTAATAACAAAAAAACAAGTTGAACTCACCTTCTGATCCTTATCCTTGAAGAAGGCCTCGACATCCTGAAGTTGCGCGTCGGTCGACAAGCTTGCCGTGCAAATTTGCACAACCGAGCCTAGCATGCCGAACTCAGGAGGCAATCGCTTGGTGACTGCTGCCCAATTCTGCTTGAGCCACTCCCATCTGGCAGTGATACCGTTCGCGTGGAGCCGTAGTCCGGACAGAGGCATATAGATGTCTTGTGCTCTTACCTCTTCCGAAAGGCAAAGAGCAAGCGTCTTTTGGATTAATTCAGGATTATCTGCGCTACCCAGACAGCGGAGGGCAGTGTTCTTCTCCGCAGAAGTTGGGGCATTGTGGTATCGGTCAAGTACAACATTGTACTCTTTCTCCCCACCGTCGCGAAGGGCAATGTCGAAGACGCTACCCCGGATGTTTGGATGAATGGCGGTGAGCTCGCCGCCAGCAAAGCGGTTGAACATGTCCTTTGCTGCCGCCACGACTTTCTGGTCTCCGGATACCCCAGCAGCGCTAAACATCAGTGCTTTGAATTGTTGCAGGACGTGGCCGTCATTTTCAGAAAATGTCCACCCAAGCTCATGTGCCTTTGTGCTAACAAGGGAGCGCTGGAAAGCCTGGATTGCGTCTTTGACCTTGCTATCTTCAAACATCCAAGCGCCCTTGATCGAAGCGATACGGGTAAGGATTTCGTTCCACACAACAAACTGCGACTCGCTATCGAAAGCCTTGAGCAAAGAAAGACTGCCCGACGTTTTCTGATAGCCAGAGGCAGCCAACGCTCCAGAATCGGCAATCATTCCGGCTCTGTCCTCAACAGTCAAGAGGCCTTCCTTGGCCGCTTTCCCGAGTTTCGCGAGGCGTTCCGGGGTATATGAGGTTCGGTAAATACCAGAGTGGTCAGCATTGATTTTGAAGAAGTCCAGATCTGGAATCTTAAACTCCGCTTCCCGTTCGGTGAGCATGAGGGTTTCATCGATACCCTGGCGACTCCGTAAACCAAGCATTACGGGGAAAATGGTCTTGTCTTCCTCGGGCTTGACGTCCCCGGTTCGCAAAAAGCGGTTTTGCTTTACGGAAATCGACCCCTTGTCAGCATTCTCGGAAACTGCGATAACTGGGAATCCGACATTCTTAGTCCAGGTATCCATCACCGACTCGATAGGCTTGCCACCGCTCACTTCACTTAGAGCTGCCCACAGGTCACCAGTTTGCGTGTTCTTGTAGGCATGCTTTTTGATGTAGTTTCTAACACCCTGGATGAAGTTCTGTTCGCCCATATACTTGGAAATCATCCTGAGCACAGAGGATCCCTTTGAATAGGAGATAGCGTCGAAGATCTGGTTGATCTCATCCGCACGCTTGACCGGGACCTCGATAGGATGGCTGCTTCGCAATGAATCAAGCGACAAGGCCATCTGAAGGTTATCGATGACATAAGATTCCCACACCTTCCACTCGGGGTAGAAGACATTGCATGAGTACCAGGACATCCAAGTTGCAAACCCTTCGTTGAGCCAAAGACCATCCCAGAAATCCATTGTGACGAGGTTACCGAACCATTGGTGAGCCAATTCATGCTGTACAGTCTCAGCAATCCGTTGTTTGGTTGCAGCACCTGCAGTCTTCTCGTCGTAGAGGACATCCACAACGCGGTAGGTGATCAAACCCCAGTTCTCCATTGCACCGGCAGAGAAATCTGGTACAGCAACCATATCCATCTTGGGAAGTGGAAACTGGTTGTCAAAGGCCTTCTCGTAAAACTTGAGTGTCTTGGCCGCGAGTTCAAGGGAGAATCTTCCGTGCTCGATGTCCTGATCAGGAGTGGCGTAGACGCGGATGGGTACTCTGAAATCTTTGGTTTCGATATGTTTGAGCTCTCCAACGATAAAGGCAAGGAGATATGTAGACATCAACGGCGACTTGTTGAATTTGACCGCCTTTCTCGTACCCCCAGTGATCTTTGACTTCACGTTAGTTTCCGACGCAACATCCATGTTGCTCAAACATGTCAGATCCTTATCAGCAATCAGAGTAACAGTAAACTCAGCCTTCAAGGCAGGCTCGTCGAAGCAGGGAAATGCTCTCCGGGCATCTGTTGGCTCCATCTGGGTGGATGCCATCCACTTTTTCTCGCCATTGGGGCCCTTGTAAGAACATCTATAGAAACCAGCCATGTTGTCGTTCAGAGTTCCGGTAAACGTCAGCTTCAGCTGAGACTTTGTTCCTGCGGGGATAGTCTTGCCGAAGCTAATCGTGGCGGTCTGCTTGTCCTTGTCCATTGACACTGATGGGCTGGTAGCCACTTCAGCTCCATTAGCCAATACAGAGCTGGTATGGATATCGATATCGATGGAGTTCAATGTGATTGACTTGGAATCCTCAACGGTATCAAGGCTGTAGAGGAAGAGACGTAGTCAGTACTTGTACATATAGAAAATATAGATAGTCTCCCCACTTCAACCATGTTCCAATCTGTATAATATATGCTGCACGTACTCTATGATAGCAGTTCCCTCATAGGTAAACTTCTCAAAATCCGGCTCCAGGGTCAAGTCATAATGCAATGGCTTGACATTGGTGGGCAAGACTTCGCGGCCAGCCAACGCCGTGGCCCCTCCAACAGCATCATCTCCCTGTCTTGCACGGCACATCCTTCGATAAGAGCAGTGTCTCTTGCTCTGACGGGCAAAGGTAGTACGAGGGGTAGATCGAGATCGAGTGGGGTTGAGTACAGGTGTAGTTGGAGGACTATATGTTGTTGATGATGTTGATGTTGATGTTGATGTTGACAGATTATGAACCCCGGCAAGATAGGGCAGTCGCGGAGAGAGAGAGGATGCGGAAGCAGCAACCGGCCGTCTGAGATGCTGAGTCTTTGCAATGTTCAGGATCGACCTAGCGTTCCTGGAGGTGAGGGGAAGCATTTGACTGCGGCGGGGTGTTTATATATACGAGGCGGAGGAGGGGCTGCCGGCTCAGCTCTGGGGCCAATGAACGTAATGCTACACGTGTTGGCCTGGAGCCTGGAAGGTGAACGAGGGAATGGATACCTGTCGGAAGGTGACGGGTACAATATAGACAATGGGATTCTGCAGGAATTGCGCAGTGATATAACAATAACAATAATAATACAGCTTTGGTCTTCCAGTTCTCCTCCGCAGTTTTTCTTCGGCGGCGGAATCGAATCTGGTCTCCGGGCGCAGGTACCTGGCTCTCCTGCTATTTTGCTAGGACCAGCAAGTACCTTCTCCGGGCCAATAGGAGTCTTTTCCTAAGACTACGCTAGTCCAGTTTGGGGAATAAGCTTGTAATTATGTAATCCGCGCTAGTTTTCTTATTTTCTTATTTTCTTTTTTTTTCCCTTTCCTTTTCCTTTTTCTTTCTTCTTGCTTGAAACAACTGCAAGACGAGGATATATCCAGTGGTTAGAGCCAATTCCAGTGTCTCGATCTGCTTGGTTTTCTATACATTATGTGGAAAAACTAGGTTCTTGCTAGATCATACTCCGGCAAGTTTGAGGAGGCGAGTTCCACGGCGATTGCGCCCGTGCAATGAGTTCATCTCCATAGAAGACTGGAACATACGTTATCTTCCTACATTATATATTTTATTATTATGCAATGCAGTAATAATAGGAAAATTCTCATTTTGCATGATTGGTCCCGATTCCGTCAGTCTCGGGTAGTACTTTCTCATAGATACCAGATGTACACGCCGCATCCTTGGTAAACTATACAGCATAATCTGCAGTATGTTCAGTGATTGCTTTAACCAGAAACTCAGTGATAGAACACTAGATAGTCCGCGACCTCATTTGCTATCTCGATCCCACTATCAGCCAACGGTTTCAGTCCACTGAGCCCAGCGTTCTCTTTTTCTTTCTCGCGGAGAGGAACCCGTGTTATGACTTTTCTCGACCATCCGTCCGGAGCAACAACTCTTTCCCCCGCCAGGCGATAACTCCCGAACCAAGGCGATATGACCGCCCAAAATACCCAATACATCGCCCCAAGCGCGAAAATACAAAGCCCAACAACGCAATGTGTATAGTACGGCAAATGTGTATAGACATTGTGCTCCTTATCTGGGGGTGGTATGTACGGTGCAACTGCCAGAAAGACGTTGGAGAGTAAGAAGAATACTGTGACCGGTCGGCTGGCACGTATGGTTGGGGACCAGTCGGGGTAGCGTGTCGGGAACATATAAATATGGATCAAGCCGGCAGAGACGAACATATTCACAATCGAAAGTGGATAGGAAATTAGGCTGGAAAGCGTCAGCTATCATACGTTACTGGACGTAGGGGTAAAGACTAACTTGAGCAAGAAATTATATGCATCCCCTGGTGGCGGTGCAAGCATTACTATGGCCGATATGACATAGTGCTCGAAAAGCCCTGCGGCAGGTGAATTGAAAGGTCGATTGCTTGCCCAAAACCTGGAAAACGGCAGGACACCTTCCCGGCCTAGCTCCTGGATAACTATCGGGACATTAACTCTCTAACTTTTCTTTCGGGAAAATATCGAAGCCTCGAGTGGGTATATCTCGTACTCACTTCTGCCCTGAGAGAAGATAACAGACTGAACATTTCCAAACGCACACAAAGCTATGAAGACTGATAAAACACGCTCAGCTTTGTGTCCAAAGAGGTTTCGAAAAAAGGAAGCGGCGAGAATGCGTCCTGAACCAAGTATTTCATCCTTCGGAACGGCGGCAAAGTATGCGATATTAACAAGCATATACAAAACTCCAGCAAGGCCGACCCCAATAGGCGCAGCAATCTTTAATGTTCGGGTAGGGTTTTTCGTCTCGCTCAGCGCCTATTGACATGTAAGAACAGGGTCATAAGGTCGAGAGAAGCCACATCCCTCAGACGACTTACATAGTTTGCATTTGAATAACCAATATATGACCATATCACACTGTACAGAGCAGTAACAATCCCATAAACACTTAGTATGCTTCCTTCAAAAGGGTCAGAGAAATTGTTGGGCTTGTCGATTTTCAAGTGGCCACCGAGAGCCACAACTCCCCCAACGACGATAAGGAGTATAATGAAGAACTTCATGGCTCCAAGGAAGTTCTGAATGCGCAATCCCCACCCAACTGCTGTTGCGTGTATAAGAAATGCTGTCGTAATGCACGCGAAACCTATACCCCGCTGATTCCATCGGTTTACTTCAACATCGGCCGCATGGAGAATGTATTCACCAAAAGCAACACTATTTCCTGCTGCCCAACCGAGCAAGAAAGCATAAGAGGCGAACATGGCTGTGGCCAGGAATTTCGGTTTCGCGTAAACATACTCAAGGTAGTTCTTCTCTCCTCCGTTCCTACCACCAGTTAACATCGGTAGCCATAATGGAAAGGCGCGGATATGTTGAAACAGAGCATTCCCTACTGGTGGATAGACGGGGAAATATGATAGAATACCTTGGAATGCTGGTTCCAAACTCCAGGTACACTGCGGTGCCGGTCATGGCAATAAGCATACCAATCAGCCATACTATCAAAGAAAGTCCGACACTGCCCGTAAGAGAAAGAATTGCGCTAGGAGTTGCAAAAATTCCCGTTCCCATTATTCTGTTGAAGATCAAAAACGAAGCACTGATGACCCCTATTCGCCTTCGGGTTTGGGGACATTGTTCCGTTACGTTGGTCCCATCTGTAAACACGGGAAGAAACAGAAAGTATTAGTAAGGTCGGGAAAGCATGAGGCTGTAGGTTCGGAAGTGACAGAATTGTATCCTCACATAGACCCGTAGTGGGATCGGAATTTTCTGAGCTCCGTTTCTCGGTGCTCCCACAATTTCCATCTTGGCTTGAGACGTCTAGGGAGTGCACGGCTTCAGGCGGCGTCAAAGTGCTGAACGGGTCTGTAACAGGTGAATCATCTGATACCTGCGACATAGGTGCACTGATAATGATAGACCGGTTGGAAGAAAGGATAGACACTGACTGTATCAGTATCCAGTATGCACGGTAAAAAAACAAGACGGATCAGCCCTGGATGGCGATGCTATACAGTAAAGGTAGGTATGTAGAACTGGAAATGATAGGACTCTGGGATAATGAGAAATGGGTGCTTGAATAATGCTGCTAAAAGATGAGAAAATCTTCTCAAAGCAGGGAACGCTGGAAATATGTAGACAGAAAGCGGCGACAGAATAAAAGAAAGCGTATCCCATATACATCGTGGTGGAAAGAGGGAGGCGTCATGCTCACTGCCCATCCCCTGATGGATAAATGGGACGGCAGGTCCAGTCCACACTATATGCCCTGTAAATAACATATTTCCCACCATGTCACTTGCGTGGAAAGGAGTGATCAGTCCGAGTTTTGGGAAAAATACATGACTTTATCCCGCCCGAAGTTGTTCCATTTCTTCGGTGCTGCTGCGGAATAAGACGCAGCATACTATTGATACACTGTTGAACGATCTTCGCTAGCCCACATAATTACACAGGCAAAGAGGTGGAGAATGAAATGTATGTGTCTGGTGATGATGGAGCTCTAAATGGATGAAGGGAGGAGGTTGAGATATAAAGAGGCTGAATAGGGGAGGACAGCCGACGCTAGGGATAAGCTTAATTAGACAACAGCCCTACAGGCTAACTTATAACTCCACTTGGAGCACCATTATCGTCTCAATATACCCAGACATCAGTCGTCACTGCGACTCCTCCATCGCGACGCAGATACACGGGTTACTCTTAACAGTTTGAGAGTCCCAAAAATATTTGCAGTCGATGCCAAGTCGCATTACACCAGCTCAATATCACACAGCTCCCCAGATAACCCGTCAACAAGCTCTCCGTCCATAGCACCATGCACATACGCCTCTCCAATCAACCAGTACGAAGAACCTTCTCTTGCTTTCCTTAACACAAAAGCTGCTCCAGCCCCTGGCAAGACCCAGATCTCATCCCCCACTTGCGTGGACCTTGGACCAAGACCGAGATACCTCTTTGAAGTGACAAACACACGACGCTTCCCATATCTAGAACGCACAGACATATAATAGTCCGCCGATTCTTCTGGTAGCACAATCGTGCTATGCTTATCGTAAGCCTCCCAATCCGCGCCATGATAACGTTCCTCAATCTGTTCAAGTGTCGGCGTGAATGGACAAGGCTCTGTGGCGGCAAAGCATTGCAGCTTGAACAGGTAATATATCAAGTTCTGATGCTGAGGGCTACTCAGATTCCGGTCAGGTTCCGAGAAATCAAACTCAATATCTTCTGCAGCCAGAGTTGACATTGGCGGAGTTGACCATATCTTTTTTACTTGAGCAAGTGCAGCCTTCAAGCTTGGGGGAAGCTTTGGGTTGTCCACTGCTCTTTTCGTTTCGTTTTTCGCTATTACAGATACCATGATGCATAAGGCCTTGCGGAAAGCGTCACCGTAGTTATCAGGTGCGGGAATACTCCCGTTAAGATGCTGGTTCCCACAGATTGTACGCCAGAGGACTTCTGTTCTGGTTTGCCCAGTGTGGTACTTTACGGGAATAAGCAAGAGCAATTCAAGCCATCGGGGATCAAAAATCATATTCTGATCGCCGGGTCCCTGAGTGGTGTTTCCTATATCCAGAACTGTATCAATTTTAGCGCCAGATACTCCAAGCACGTTCCATGCAGTTGGTCTTATAGGGCATATTGGAAGGTTCTTAGCGGCGTCATATACCGCACACATCATATTTGTGTACGTCAAGCTATAATCAGGAACCCACGACGGAAGGGTTGGGATGTTTCGTATAGAGCGATCAAGGGCAGCTGAAAGCATCCGCAATTCCCCAGATTGCTGCATTATCTTCTTTGTCGCTTCTGCGTACACCTCTTCCACAGGCTTGTGGTAATCCGGTCGCCATATCTCTTTTCCGGTCCTATTGAGAAGGCCATAGACTCCAAAAATCTTGTCTCGAGGGTCCGTTGCACGGAAAGTCCATGTATCAAAGATGAGACTTTCAAGGGAAAACTCTTTTGGCACCGCTGCCTTATCCCGCTTCTCGAACCTTTCCCGCCACTGCACAAGAGAAACCGCCTGGCTCTCGATGCCAACAACTGCATCCAATTTATTGATATACTGCGTCGATGTGATACGGCCTAGACGCTGCTGTCGGAAGTATACGAGCTGGGCAACAAAGCAGAAGACTCTCCAAGGAACTTCGTGCTTGCCACAGTATCCAAGAATAGTCCCAGAGAGCACATTCTCTTGCACTACCCAAAGCCGTCGAAAGTAGTCCCGAAGAAAAAGAGCTGCCAGAGCCGTCCATTCCTCCGGAGAGATGTACGGGATATTCTCTTTCTCGTATAGGTCCCTCCCTTCATTGAGATAAGGCGTAACCTGGCAATATTGAAAATCAGCAGGAGCCGAATCAATCTTCCAGATGGTCTTGATCGCCAGTTCAGTGTACTGGTCCTCAGCCCCTAGCCACACCATGGTATACCGAGCCTTCTTATATATCTGATCCATCATCATAACCTGAGTAGCCCGTTCATCAAGGTCCTCCTGATTAATGCATATTTGATCAATCCATACCCAAACCTGGGGACCCTCAGGTAGTTGCAATACAGGAAGCCGCCCCTTTCCCTCCTCCTCCCCTTCCAAAACCACCACAATCTCCCCATGCCCATTCTCCCTCGCATAATCCACCGCCCTCTTCCCATCACAATCCACAACCCCGCCATCAGCCCCAGCCATCAAAAGCAACTCAACAATCCTCCCCCTCCCAAACTCCGCCGCATAACTCAACCCAGTCCTCCCCATCCCATCAACAAGATCAACATCCACACAACCGCCGCCACCAGCCAGAACGGAACAAAGAAAATCCTCATTCCCCGAAATCCCAGCCCAATGCAACGGCGCATGGGCCTTTTTCTTCTTCGTATTTCCCCGGTTACAGTTCCTCGCCCACGCATCAGAGGGTATGGAACAGAGCGCGTCGAACAAATTCCTGCTCACGTGGAATCGTTCCCCGTCGAGGTGTATGACGCACTTACCACCACCACCACCATTTTCAGAATCGTATCTGGTAAAGACCTGCTCATCGGCGTATCTGGGACGGAAGTATTCATTGTTGACGGGGAGGGGGTTGCCCCATGTATACGAGAGGGCGTGGTACCATGGATATGGGTCCGTAGCTAGGTCCACGGTTTTGAGACTGCAGGTGATGTTTGAGGGAGTGTCGGAATTCTCTGCATATTTCTTTGAGTCGATGCGGAGGAGGCGGATGGATGTTGGTGTCGGGAGGGGGGCGTATTTGTAGTGGCATGGCTCGGTGGGGTTGGACATGTTTTCGTTGTTCAATATTCAACTGATAATACTGTACGCATCGCAAACCCCCCTTCTCTTTTTTTTTTTGCCAACTGAGGCTATCACAACTACCTAGGTAGGTACCTATATAGACACCTTTACGGTTGGGAGAAAACAACGCGCACAAACTTCCATGGATGGGTAACGGATACGTATACCTTTTTTTCAAAAAAATTGTTAATACGAACCTCGCGCTATACGATGTCCCCAAGTCCGGTTAGCTGATGACTAGTTTATTTGCTAATATAGGATCGTTTTGAGCCTTAAGTTTGGTGCCCCTGCATCAATAAGTGAACCCGCCCAAGCAGAACATTCACTAACCCTAATGATATTTTACCAATCACCCTCTGAACGTCTCGCAAAAGAAGAGAAAAGGTAGAGCGAGATAGAGGATCTGTCAAAAAGAATGGAAATGGAAATATATTCCGATGTATTATTATGTGTATAGGAAAAAAAAGCAAAACATGGCGAACAAAAACTGCCCAAGTATAAACAAAAAAACTCTCAGACCCCCTTACGCAGGGCTGTAGAAAGCAGCTCTCAAAAAGACTATATAAAATAAGAAACATAAAACCACCCCTCCCACATACAAAACAAAAGCCAACAACAACAAAAAGTCAGTCCCTAAACCTCGCCACGATAAACCGGTAAACCAAACTATAAACAAGTTAAAAAGTATAATGAACTCCTCTGACCTAGTCTTCCCCCAGAAAGAACTAAGCTGCCACGCCTATGTATTCAATCTTGTAACCTGGAAGTATGTTCGATCGAAACCATCGTAGAAGTCGTAAAAAAAGAACGAAGGGACAAAGCGATGATAAGCCCTCCCGTAAACCAAACCATATATCAGTAGAAATGGGAGGAAAACAAGTAGCCCCGTGACAGCTACACCCTCCATTTCCTGTACTAAGCTCCATTCATTCATGCTCCATTCAATGTTCCATCCTCAAAACCCATGAAAATATAGACTGATATGCGCCAAAACACACAAACCCACAATCCACGGCCTTGGGGTATAAAAAGAGAGAATGACAATTAAGATAAAAGCAACATATGTGAGAAAAAGGAGGGGACTATCTGGACCATATGCACCGGGGACGTATTCGTCAGTCGCATTGTCAACGTAGAAGCTTCGTAAAATGTTCATCACCAGGCAATGTAAGAACGTAAAGCAGATTAAAAAGACAACCCTCTCTCTTTTGCTACTATTGAAAAGAAACATCGGATTAAAAATCCTTGGGCGACATTAAAATCAGTTTGCATAGTTGCGCTAAAGAAGCGACGAATGCAACCGATTACGGAGGAAATTTAAATTAGCGGGAGGGAACTCCAGCAAATGGGGAAAGCGTGTAGATATCGATCCGAGCAACGCGGAAACGATGGCGGGGGCGGAGAACTGGACGCCGGCGGCAGGCGCTCAAAGCCAAAACAGTGTCGAGCTCAATACACCCAGCTTGAACTGTTGCAGAACGGACATCCTCGCATCGACGGAGTTGCAAACATACTCATGTAGCCTTGAGTAGTTGCGGTGAATGATGTCTCTATTTGAATAGGTGATTGCTTTCACCGGGGCGAAGCAGAGGCGATGGCTGGAGAAGACGGTCGACGGTGATGAGACACGGGTGCCTTCCCCTGAACAACGGGTGGAGCTGAAGTCCTCTTGGCCATCAGTGCCATCTTGTTTTGAAGATCTGTGAGTCGCTTGCGGGCGCCAGCAACAACTAATTAAAAGTCAGCACGTTTGCACACGATATATTCGGTGGGTAGATCACTCACGTTTGATCACGATCTCACGCTCCTCCACCTGTACGCCATTTGTAGTCATATCACCCTGGTTAGCCGTCTCCCCCTTGCCTGTCTGGCTAGACTTATTTGGCACCGTATCTTCATCACTCTCCAAAACTGCCTCCAGCATCCTAATGGCCGTGACGTACGCGATTTCACAGCCTGGCAGATCTTCCCCGGTAAGCTCATTGATTGCTGCAGTCCGGCTCATTTCCACGGCCCTGTCATACATGAGCTTCTCTGCAGTTATTCCAGAGCTCACGACAATCTGGTCAACGGAAGAAGTTCCCAACCCCAGTCCAATTTCCGAGGCATATCTGTGATTACTGGGGTGAGAGGGGTGGTCGGTAGGCAAACGCTTCTGGCCCTCTAACAGCTTCAGACGGACAAACTCCGCCTTCTCCAGGACCTCATTGAAACGATTTCGAACCCACTGGACAACGTTGTTTATTCGATTCCCGACTGCAGGACTTGTGGAACCACTGTTTCCCGATCCCGCAGATTGACTATCCCCGAGGATTTCACCGGCGTTTTTTCGAGCCCACCATGCACCAGCAATATCCATTGATTTTGCAAGCAATGATAACGCCTTTACGTAGAGTACAAGGGCTTCCTCAGACAATGTCACAACGGCATCAACGGTCAACCCGCCATCACTCGACTGCGATGGGTCAACATCCATGTCAAGGGAGGCAGCACCCGGGTGAATAGCAGTATCGGACTGCACGGATGGAGCCAATGGTATCAACTGTTTATATTTGACCTCGGCGAATCCATAAACAACATCGCTACGCGTTGCGCATTCTTCAATGATCTGAACGGTTTTCGTATCCTCGTCCAATGCAACTTGCGTCTTTGCACCATCCCCGACAACAACTAGGTTACCTTGGGCAAGTGGGTAAGCGGGGAAGGGGTTGTAAGCCAAAGGAGGGGAACGTCCGCCCTTCGTGAGGGCAAGTGGTGGAGAGAATCCAACACCAAACAATCGTCCACTCGCCATATTTAGCGCTTTCGAGATGGCAGATGTTGCGGAGGTGGGGCTCGGACCATATCTTCGCTCGTATGAGCTCTGGCGATGATGGGAGGAATCTGCTCGGGGCCTGCCAGTGACCATTTGTAGGGCTCGAGCTTGGACACCTTGCGAGGTATTTGGGGAGTTGGTGGTAGCGCGGCGGACAATTGCTCCTCCTGCCTGACGTGCCGAACCTGGACTTTGCTGCTGTAAACGAGGGCTTGCAGCAAGCTCATCAGCAAACGCATTCACTTCCACAGCCTTTTTCTCTACTAGAACATAATCACGCTCAAAAGCGACCTCTTGAGCAGCCCGTTCGCGTTCATCAAGACCATTATTATCAAATGCTCGTTGTGAAGGGGGAGTTTCACGCCCGCCTGCTTTCTCAATGTATAAAGAAGATCCAGGAGAAGACGTGTTGCGACTCCGTTGTCGTTCCATTGCATGTGCAGCAGCTGAGAAATCGCCAGACTGAGGGCGTCCAGGGGATGATGGCTGAGACGTCATGTTTTGTTGCCGGCCCGTTACAGCTGCTCTTTGTAAATCAGACGTGTCCCGGCTTCCAACCCGGCGTACAGAAGTGGATGGGCGCGAGGAGATCCCCGAAGCTGGACGTGGCGTGATTGGTCGCTGGCTTTCTCCTTGGGCCAAAGGACGACGGTCAGAGGGAGAGGACGAGTACGTTGCTTCCGGGACAATGTTCTCTTTTTGTAAGGGCTCGGCCTTTTCTGTGGTATCAGCAGGACTGGGTTCGCGGTTAGGTTGGTCTTCAGTCACTAGGCCAGGAATATCCCCTTTGATGATTGATGATTCGAAGAAATCGTTAAAACCAATTCTTTCGACGGGGTTCCGTTTGAGTAATTGTCTTATTGTCCATCTCATAGTCTCGGACGCTTCGCAATGTTCAGGAAACTTGATTCGATCATTCGCCCTCTCAATCTTCTGCAGTAATTCTACATGGTTCGAAGCTTTGAAATATGGCTTTCCAACCACCATTTCGTACAGCACAGTTCCCACGGACCACAAGTCGGCTTTGGCGTCATACTTTTCGTACCTCAATATTTCCGGGGCCATATAAAGGGGTGAACCGCAAAGAGTATCTGCAAGAGATGTCGAAGGAAGTGAGCGGGCAAATCCGAAATCAGCCAGTTTGAGCAACGGCATAAAATCCAGGCCTACTGGCGGGGTGACTAAATCCTCGCTTCCCTTGTACGGAGAAATGCGGTATTCTCCTTTGGCAATAGACTGCGGCGAAGGGTTTAGCAACAGGTTTTGAGGCTTCACATCCCGATGGACTAGGTCCTTGGATCGCAGGAAATGGAGGGCACTCGCGAGCTGCTTTAGAAAATGCCGAACAATAACTTCATTTAGACCGCCGGTCCGTGGGTTTGGGTATTTCAATATCAAGTCGCGAGTCAACTGGTGTCTCACTAGGGATTCACGCTTCTTGATAAATATGGCGAGATCTCCCAGGACGCAGTATTCCATGACAAGGTGGATCTCATGGGATGTCTCTTGGCAATCTAGAAGCATGACGATATGGGGATGATGGATAGCCTTGAGGATATTGATTTCAAGCTTCAAGTTATCCTTTAGCTTCTTGTTTAGCCTCGATATGCTAACGGATTTGATGGCAACTAAATTTTGGGTTCTCTGTGTTCGTTGTCAGCATATGATCAAACTCAATGTAGACAGAAATGAAGTCGGAGCTTTATTTGGGCGGAGACTCACGTTGTGGACACCATGATAAACTGTAGCAAAGCTGCCACGGCCAATCTCCTCCAAGCGGGTGAAATTCCCCACTGATATTGGAATGACATCTGGGTCTCTGCGTCTTCTGGTGGTTGGCAGCCTAGATGTAGGAGCAGGATTCCTTGGAGAAGCCATGGCGGGCAGTATACAAGCGTCCGAACCCCCAGAAACGGTCACACCCTCAACAGCGGTATAAGGATTGACTGCTTGGACCGGGGGCCCATCAGGAGCGGCTGGAACAGTGGTATTGAGATCGAATGGGGGAAGGGAGCGGATAGACAGGAGGAGCAACGGTTGCGGAGTATTTGAGTTATGAGCACAAGTCGGGGATGCCTTGCCTAGAGCTAGACAGCTGTGCGAAAAAATAAGCGGTTCGTATAGCTTCTCAGAAGCGAAGGAAGGTATGGACAGAGGTAGGTAATTCGTTGGTTGGTATACGGGGTGTAGTCGAGATAGCTAAGTTCAGAGGACCTCTGGGAAGGATGAGGTCACACGCACGGCCCGTTGGATGTGGAATGGGAAGCACCGGTGTAGAGCGTAGTTATAGCGGAGAGGGCCAGAGAGGATAAATAGGCAGGTAGGAGAGGTAATCCACGGAGGCAGTGGAACGGCGGATGGCTAGGAAACGGCAGAGAAAAGAAGAATTGGGGGAGGATGAAGGAAGAGACGCCGGGGAGCTAGAAAGATGGCTGTGGCAGTCTGGTGAGCTCATGTGTCAGACAGTCGACGGGAAAGCTAGACATGGGCGGTGGTGATTGGCGGGTGGGAAACAAGGCGAGTTGCAGCAGATGAGGCGAAACAACAACGGGTAGAAAGGAAAAAAGAAGAGAAGAATAACAGTAACAGTAGCAGTAACAATAACAGTCTACTGCTCTGGAGACAGTAAATGCAATAATTATCTGGGGGGGTGGGCTAGGAGATATAACATACCAGAAGGGACAGACAGGGTAGTAGAAGGCTGTTATCACTGACTGATAAGAGCACTAGAAGTACTGTAACTGGGGAGTATACAGAGAGTACGGCGGATGAGGTAAGGCAATAGGAGTCGTAGTAGTCGTGGAGATAGACAGAGATAGAAGAAGGATGAGAAGACGGTTATAAGAAGAAGAAGAAGAAGAAGAAGAAGAAGAAGAAGAAGAAGAAGAAGAAGAAGAAGAAGAAGAAGAAGAAGAAGAAGAAGAAGTGTAGAAGTGTAGGATAGGTTCCTGGAGTGATGTGTATGGTACTTGTATCATGGCAGGAGTCCGGGGGGATCATGGCTGTCATGTTACCTAAGCCTGCAGTCACCGCTCTGGGCGGGATAGGGCGTGGTTCCAGGTAGGTGGTACCTAGAAACTGGCCTGTGTCCCCGCTATAGCACAGGTACCAGATACCTAAACTGTTACTTGCATCCACCATCCGGATAAACAAACCTCCAGATGATGAAACACCGCCTTTTAAGAGATAATGTACAGGTACAGATACAGGATACGCAGGCGTAATTAGCCCTGTAAGAAAGTACCAGTACGCAGCAGCACATCAGCAGGTTGGCAGATGACGCCGGAACACCAAGGTACCTGTTTCTACACTCGTTTTCTGCAGCAATAACAAGTACTGTTGTTCTTCTTCTTCTCCCCCTCTCATCCGTTGCCATGTCATGTTGCTTACCTCTTTGCAACCCAACTCCCACTCCAACTACTACGAACCAACGCATGTACATGTATGTACATTATGTCTGCCTGTCAGTTATCACTACGGAGTACTGCTGACTTACAGTACATTAGTGGCGACTATCCCTGTTAGGTTAGATCCCAGCGACATGGGGCTGCCTGTAGATCCTTCAGAACTTGAAGGATTCCACCTGTACTCCTACTCCTCCGTATAGCCGGAAAGAGTGTTCGATATTATACTTGATACCAGCAAGTATACTATACTACCGCCTGGAAATTGATATTTGGAGCTTTCGTCTACAAATGTCCAATAACAGACTACATTCATTATCATTCTACTTGCTACTGCATTTCTTCAATGTTATTAGTTCAACACCTACGCTACCAACAGTGGCAGCCTTCACCAACACATAATAATGCTTGCATTTTTTATTTTTTTTTTCGCATGCCAACTTTCTTTTCTTTTTTCTTTAATTCTTTTCTGCAGATTCCAAGCCCTCAAAGGTCTAGATCTGCCAGGAGTCAGTCAAGAGTCACCGTCGTGGGAGTGCTGCAGCATGCGTTAATATCATCAACTGCCAACCATGGACAACCAAACACGTATTATTAGGTGCCTACTCCCGTACAAGCTCAATAGAGAAAATCAGCATTCGAACAGGACTGTCAAATCGACTGCTACAAAGAGTACTCCTCAGGATAGCCACAAAGGTTTCTCCTTTCAATCGCCCTGTAGTCTCTCCTCTCGCGATCACGCCAATACCTCTCTCGACATTTGATCACTTTCCTCAGATCCTTCTTGAACCCAACGTTCACCAGCCTCACACGCGGCACAGAGTTCCCCCCGTAACCATTGTCAGTACCATCGCCAACACGACGACGACGACGACGACAACTCTTCAAAAAATCCCTGTAGCCGTTGGCAATATTTTCGAAATAACCGCTCACCTCCCCCTTATGCTCCCTTTCCCATCTCATAAGCATCCCACTCGCATACCCCGTACAATGCCGCGACCCAATCCAGCGTAAACTGTAATCAAAAGAATCAGCCGCATCGCACCCCATCGCCTCCCAATACTCCACCCAGTCCTCCTCCTCTCCCTCTCCCTCTCCCTCTCCCTCTCCCTCTCCCTCTCCCTCCCTCTCATTCCCATCCCCATCCTCACCCACCTCCAACCCCTCCTCCTCCGCCCACTCCCAATTCCTCTCAACAACAAATACCTCCTCCACCCTCGGCATCAACCCCAGCACGTTCAAAAACCCACCAATTCCCCCCCTATTACCACCAGCATCACCAGCATCACCATCCGGAATCTCCCA
Organism: Helicocarpus griseus UAMH5409; assembly: GCA_002573585.1. Lineage (NCBI taxonomy): Eukaryota > Fungi > Ascomycota > Eurotiomycetes > Onygenales > Ajellomycetaceae > Helicocarpus > Helicocarpus griseus. The sequence continues at coordinate 51,053 of PDNB01000134.1, read as the reverse complement.
AGCCACCCCCGCAAACAACGCCACCCTCCTCACCCTCCCCAGATCCCCCGGATCAAACTGACACAACCCCCACCTGCCTCCACTCCCACCCCAACCCTCGCCCTCACCCCCAACCCACTCATCCCACTCATCCTCCCCCCCATCAATCGACAAATACAACACATCATTCCGAAAACAAAACCACGTCCGCGGCCCACCCGTCCTCGTCCCAAACGCAAGCTCATACCCATAATCCACCAGCACCCGCCGCGACTCCGCGCAAGTATGCAGCAGCGGCGGGATGGGCGCGGAGCTGTACAGCCGGCTGCGGCGCAGAAACTGGCAGGCGAGCTGCGGGCGGTCTGCCAGCCAGTGGGGTGGGATTTCGGGAAGCGCTGCTGAGGGCGGCCAGGGTTGGTAGCGGGGTTTGCTGCTGGCGAAACCCTCGTAGGAGTCTAGGGTGGTTTGGATGGGTTTGGTGCTGGTGCTGGTGCTGGAGGGCGAGATGTTGAAGTTCCAGCGATCACGGGGGGGAGTGTTGACTTTGATGTGGCTGCGCCAGATGGGGGCGAAGTAGGCGAGGGCGGGGTGGATTTTTAGATCTGTGTTGGTGTGCAGGTGGGCGAGGAAGGAGATGTAGGTTTCTTTGTTTAGGGGCGGGTGTTCTTTGATATGGACGAAGCGGGGTGTGGTTGCGAGGAGGTAGATTATGCGGCGGAGTTCGGGGGGGAGGTTGGGGAAGGGGTGGAAGGTTTTTAGAGGGGGGTGGGAGGAGGGTGGGTTGTTGCTGGGCTTGGGATTGGGATTGAAGTCCATGGCTAGCTAATGGACTAGATAACTAAACTCGAGAATTGGGTTGAAGTTGAAGTTGAATGCGGGAGGTGGGTAGGTGGTTGATGATTGCGGTTCCGCGTAGGACATTGATAGAAATCGCCCCCTTGCATGGTTTTGCCCGTCGCCCTCGGGGTATATGTGACCAGGGCTTAGATAGCTATGGACGCAAACCCGGCTGGCTGCTGGATAAGGAACTCCAGCCTTGTCGAGGTAAAATCAAAGACACAAACTTTCCAGGGGAGGATAGGGAGCTTTCTTAAACTGGAGAAATGAGAAAGAAAAAAGACAGGACGTGTGTGCACGCAAGCGTTTTTGAAAGAGACACCTCGAGTTTCGCTCTCGCGGGATTCAAAATTCACAGCTGTCGTTGTCGTTGGGCTCGCTGGGGCTATTGAACTATCCTGCAGCCGTCAACTTCATTGCATCGCTAGCGTCTGCCACTCGCAATTCCGTCAGCCAATCGACAAACCAGACTTGAAGATAAAAAGAAAGTGTGTGCTGGTCGAATAATAATAATAGCTGGAGTTCCCTATCCCCCGAATCTATATGCATATATCCCCAGTGAGATAGATAGATGATGATGGTGACTATCTCCCCTGCATAACATCATTCTAAGAGATGTAGAAACATGCTGATAAATTACATGCAGAACATATTTGTACAGAAATACTAATAGATGTGAACATATTCATGCAGACAGGGCCCCGGATCCGACGTAAACGTAGCGGCACAGGAAAAGGTGAAGGAAAGAGAAAAAGCCCTTAGGATACATGACAAAATATATGTGTAAGGTTGGAAAGAAAAGACGAGAGATAACCCCCAGTAGCTGGCGGAATGGGGTATATAGTACGTTCATCACATCTCCAGCCCCGGCAAGGCACTGCAAAAATACAACGGACACAGACAAGCACTAGGGACGGGGAAAAAATCTACAACTCCAACCCACGCACAAGCAACCACAAAACCAACGGTACAACAACATTGTCATTGCCCCCAGTCAACACCGCTTCCATAAAACTCGACCCCAGCGCGGCAAGCATAGACTTGCAAACAATGACAGCCCACCCCCTAGACACCGCCATCCTCATCCACGATCCAGATAACACCTCAGACATCGGCATAGAGACTGACCGATCCCACCCGCCAACAATCAGCCAAGCGCGTCCCGCAAGTATCCCTACAAACACGACGACCGCGAAGGAAAAGCTCCCCTCGATACTCTTCCCACCACCCCAGAACCACTTGTGTCGGCCATATCGCCGGCCTACCAGTGACGCTGCCGCATCGCCCATGCCAACACATATCACCCCGCTGACCATGCTGAGGTCTCGCGTCTCCACGTCCCAGCATTCCCAGGGCGGGACGCCGGTGCGAGCTATCCCCGCAAGAGAAAGCCAGAGGGGGATGGCGCAGCCGATGAGGAGAAAAATGTGGGAAACAATAACGGGGCCACGGTGGTCGCGGCCATCAACGTATGGGGCGAGGAAGTAGGTAAGTGGTTTTGAGATTGGTGGGAGCTGCGAGGCTCGGAAGAGGTCTAGTAGAAGAAAAATGGCGAGGACGAGTGCTAGGGCGAGTGCTGTAAATGTAGGATCGATGAAGGTGGTCGGCAGGAACATGACGACCATCATTCCATGGAAGACTTTGCGTCGAGTATCGACCTCGACGGTGCCGCTGAGGCGGATGACGAGTGCCAACCCTACAACGATAACGAGAAGGCAGTAACCGGTGATTAGGAGGCGCATATTGGCCTCCCCAAGCGCGTCGCGCCGGATATGTTCTAGCCAGCCCAGATGGCACGACCCATCGAGATCTCTATCGAGCAACGGTGGTATCCGCACCCAGTTCTCCAAATTGGCTTTTACAAGCCAAAATCTAATGGACGGGATGTTGCCAAAGAGGTATCCAATGGCCCACCCAAATGGTTCGTTTCCATGAAGCGCGTTATGGCCAACATATTCTCGTATAGGCAACATGATTATGAAAAATGTAGCTGCATATGCATATACTGCGTATGCCCACTTTCTCACTTGGGCCTGAGGCACCGTAAGAGCGAGAAATGATTGAAGATTGGGTGTTATTAATCGCTTGCGTCGGCCACCAGGCGTAGTCCTAAAAGGATCATTCGCATCCGCATCATCGAGATTTGAAGACGGACGACGGCGCTCTGCACTAGGTTTTGCCAGTTCAACGGTAGCTGTTTCTTGCGGGGAAACACTATTATTGGATAGGGCGTTTTCTACGGAAGCCATGCTAACGGTATGTCCCGTAGTTTGACGGTCCTGGATCATCTTGGCAACATCAGATTGTTTAAGGTCATGATGGCTCTCGTTATCCTTGCCCTTGGTTGTCTGAAACCTCCTGACAGGGACATCGCTATCAGACGTCGGTTCCCCTGTCTGCCCGATATTGCTCAGTTTACAGCACAGGTAGTGATCTAGCATCTTGAGATAATACCTCGGCCGACTGGCTCTGCTAGGCGATCGGGGAAATTTCCAAGAAGGTATTCTTGCCAAAACGACCTCCCAGCGAAGGACATGTCGACATAGAATGAACATACAAATTCCGCCAAGCCACAGGAGCCCCTTGAGGATTTCGGCTTGCGGCGAGCGAGCAAAAAGCAGGATATTAATAAGTCCCGTAGCAAGGAGTTGTAATTCGGTGGGTAAAAGGCTGGTTGTAAAGAGGAAATTCAATGTTGTTACAAGCGCTTGGTGTAAGGGGAAAATGAGGAGTAAGAGCTCGGGGTCAAGCCCCTGAAGACCAGCTTGGTTCTGGGGAGGAATATATGAGGCGATTATCGGAAGAATGGTGACAGCCCAATGTGTAATGATGTAGCCGTGTAGTATGTCGTTGCAAGGTATGATAGGAGAGGGTACTGAGCAGAGGCCGAGTATTATGTTTGGAAGAATTAGGGTCTGGCGACTATGCACCAGTGACAATGCAATGAGGACAGGGAGGAAAACGGGGTATATTAGCGGAGCAGGGTCGATGTGCGTCGAGAACGGGAAGGATACAATAGTTTTCCAGCTGCGCCGTCGGAAACTGCGAGTAAATATTCGAAAGGGGTATATTAAGTAGAGTACAGGTATCGTAATCGAAAAGGTTAAAAGCTCTACAAAAAAACAATCAGCAGCAATCCATTTGATCAGTTATATATAGTCCAGTTACATACCTCTATCCCAAGATCTAGCCGCAAACCTTACATTATTCCCAAAATACACCGTTGCGGCCACAGCAAGCACCAAAGCCGTCTCCGACAGTCTCCGCAGCGCTTCAATCCGGTTCCGCCTAGCCACCAGCTTCCGGATATCCACTTCATCGAGTTCCCCAACATCGCTAGAGTCCCTCCTCGAAGACGCAGACCTCGACCTCCTAAATGCAGACCACAGTCTCTCTCCCGCCGAACCCGCGCCCTTGTCTCGGATACCTCCTCGCTTGACCGCTAGGATTTGCCTGCCGGACCGCAACTGAGGCGCAGGTAGGCCCTTCAGCAAGCCCGTGCTCTCATCATCCGCCTCTGTTCCGCTATCGCTAGAGGTTTTTGGTGACCGTCTCCAGTTAGGCGTATGGCTACCGCTCTCGTCGGCCCCGGTGAGTCCCCGAGTACTACCGGGGGGAAGTAGGTTGGACCCGCGGCGATGGTATGGGTGGGGGGATCTGGAATGTTGGCGGTATTGAGAGTCCCCTTCTAGAGGGGCTGCGATATGCGAGGCTTCATAGGTTTCATCATTGCCTCCGTGGCTGTCCTGGGCTGCCATAGCATTCTATTTGAATGGAGCTTGGGTTTTAGAATCGCCGTAGATCGATCACCTCTTCTCCATAGTTGGTCGGGGCTTTTATGTGACGTTCGCGGGTGATCGTCAAGACTAGGAGCGGTCTTATGAATTCAGGTTGTTAGCTCGGATATCGTACATGGGCAGTCTAACGCATCTGCATTCCATTCATTCCATGACGCGGACAATTGGTAGTGGTGGTGATGGTGGATGGTGGAAGGCAGCATTGCGGGAAGTGGTGCGGCGGAGTTCCTTGAGCTGGGCCGAGAAAGTTGGAGACTGCCCGGTTTAGCTCCAGATCACATGTTTTGCTGCGTTTCTATAAATACTACGACTACTTCATTTGCATGCCTTGTATTGCAGTATTCTTTTTATTTTGTCCCAAATTCATAATCGTTTGTTCGATGGTATTTGAAAAATGGTTATGAAAGTGCATTATTTCAATGTACAACAGCGCCGTTTTGGCCGTTGAAATGTCTCAAGTCACTAGCAAATACCACCCCTGAGCTCCAACATAGAATTGCCCTACTCGATTTTAACTTCATTTACAGATTGCGAATAATGTACATATGATCATGATAACGGGTAAAGTCATATCCTCATATAGATATAAATCAAGATCGAGAATATCATCCCCTCAACCGCACATGGACCACGACCCCAGCAGCCAGCCTCCTCCCCCTAGATCCCCAAACTGACTTACACGGCACTATCTGACCCAGCTGCCAAACACTCCCACCCAAGCAATATGGCGTGTATATCGTGCAATTGACATGGTCAACACTATCCTCCCCATAAGCCTTCTTCTCTCTGCTTCTCACATCATCCACCGCATCCCGTATACACCGCTCCAAATCCCCCCTCGACTGTCCTTCTTCCTGTATCGCGATATAGTAAAACGAGTCAGAACCCGCACCTTGCGAACGACTCATCCACAGCTCCGTCTCCGTTACCTCTTCCTCTGACATGGTAAGCTCATTTGACCGTGTCCCCAGCCCCTGCCACTCAATATCACTGGCGCGCGGCAGAGCAGCGACATGCACAGCGAAGAAAGGAGGGATGCAGCCTCCTCCTCCTCTAACAACCTCAAAATTAGGCAAGCTCTTCTTCGGCCCAGCAGACGAGCTTCCTAGTCCCCGTTGGCTGCCGTACTTGAGGTCCCACACATCAAACGACGGGCTTCCATCTTCATCGTCGTCGTCGTCCACGCTTTTTGAGGAGGAGGAAGAAGAAGAAGGGCCGCGGTTCATCCGCTCCCAAATATCCCACGCAATCCTCGCCTTTGCCGGAATCTGCTCCTCCCCAGCTAAGAACGCTACAGCACCCAACCACCAGTCAGCCTCCATGGCTCTCCCAATTCGCCACAGATGCTGCAGGGAAAGGATCGAACGAGACGCAAACTGCTTAAACCAGCCATCATCATCACCGTCATCCCCCGTAGTAGGTGGGTTGTAGACCTCCATTGTCCCAGGGTTCAGTGGTATCTGCCCTGCCACGTAGATGAGTCCGCCATCACGATCGATCCTCGCATCCCTGTGCAGCGGGATGCATTGTGCCTGCGAGTACGGCCCGATGTTTGCTGGAGCCCAGTACGAGCGCGACTGGACGTGTAAACCCAACCTGCCTTCGCGCAGGAGCATGTCCACGACGAAAGATGCCATCACGTCGACGCCGGCAGGCATGCTATTGCCACATGCAACGGTAACTCTGGCAGGCGGGTTTGGTTTGGTGAATAGGGAGGCATAAATGGGGTTTATTAGAGTGAAGTCGTCCATCGAGCGGAGGAGGACTGAGGCGAAGACGATGTCTGCGGTGGCTCTGGGAGCGTGGGCAGCCGTGGTGGTAGATTGTTGTAAAATAAGATCTTGAAATTTTTGAGCAATAGCTTTCATCTGATTTCCCGCCCCGGGACCAGCTTCAGGCGCGCAGACGTTTGAGACGGTCCAAACATTTTCGCCTTTAATCTGTGAAATGCGCGCCTTCCAACCCTCGTATTTGGCGCATAACATACGGTCTCGCGATGGTTCCTCCAGCACACCCACACCCTTATACTCCCCACACCGCGTCACCATCTCATCAAACACCCCCTTAAATACCGCATCAAACATCTGCGGTACCCTCACCAACCCCAATCCCCCATCCGTACCACCACCACCACCCTCCTCCCCCTTCCCAACACACCTAGCCCCCAAAATCCTCACCCCCGCCACACCCCCCTCCCCAACCCTCCTCTCCACCCTCCCAACCACAATCCTCCCCTTCCACAACGCCCCCGGCCCATCCAGCGCAATACTCTCATACTCACCCCCCTCCCCCAACACCGCCCCCTCCACCTCCCCTTCCCCCACAAACCTTCCCATCCCCTTCACCAACCGCCTCCTCACCACCCGTCCCTCCGCCTCCCTCTCCCCCTCTCCCATCCCACCAGCAACATTCCCCCACAAATCATCCACATCCAACCCCCCACTCGCAATCTTAATAATCCTCGCCTCACACCCACACGCCGCCATATCCTCCAACAGCCCCGCCACAGCCGCCGGGTGGTTTGTCGGCAGCAGCGCGCGCTCCACCGGCGGCGGCAGGGACGGGTACATCCACAGCCAGGCCAGCGGGGTGAGGTTCAGGCGGCCAGCGACGTTCTCGATGCGCGTGCGCTGGTAGGTGGAGAGGATGGCGCCGGCCGAGACGGCGTTGGCGGATGGGTGGGCTTGCTTGATGTCGTTGAGAAGGTGGAAGAGGGATTCTGTCTCTTCTGTTGCTGCTGCTGCTGCTGCTGTTGTTGTTGTTGTTGTGGTGGTGGTGGTGGTTCCGTTCTTAGCTGCCGGTGATGGTGTCTGGTAATCGCGCGAGGTGTTCAGCGCTGTTCCGTGTATGGGCGCGCGGTAGAGCGGGATGTCCAGCGCAGAGGCGTAGAGAGGGATGATGCTGTGGCCGACAGTTTGGTACATGTAGCTGTGTAGATCTTCTTCCTCTTCTTCGTCTTCCTCTTCTTCGTCTTCCTCTTCTTCGTCTTCTTTCTTTCCCGCCGTATGGTGCGGGGCTAGGTCGTCATGGTTCCCTGGTTTGGAAGAGTCTTCGTCTTCGTCTTCGTCTTCTTCTTCCTTTTGCACGACATTGCCACTGCCATCGAACTGGTCCGAATCGCTCCCTTCCAACGTCCCTGAAGCGAGGTATGCAGCACGGGCGGGACTGGGTTTGGTGGGCTTCAGGGGCGGGTGTAGGTTTGCGAGAGCGACGACTTTGTGGCCGTTCTTGAGGCAGTGGAGGATTGAGTAGAGAGAGTCCTTGCCGCCGGATATTAGGGCTATGACGTTGAGTTGTTGTTGAGACATGGCGGGGGCTCGAATTGAATAAATTTCAATTAATCTTTTCCTTTTTTTAAAAGGAAGATAGTATATATAGTTGCTTTTTCAGGTGCCAGAGAGCCAGCCGATTCTTGTTCTTTTTTGTTTGGAGCACAGGAGAGAGGGGGATAACAATTCCTCTGGTACCCCGGGGCCCGGTAGAGTCTCTTCTCGTAAATGAACCAAATTCACCGTTCAAATAATGGGTAGAAATAATTCATAACTCTATTTATAGGAGTTACTTCTTCTTTAGATGTTTCTTTAGACTTCCCCAAAGAATGGTAGGGAAAGAAAAAAGACCAACGTACATCAAATTGAATGAAGACTTTGGATAATAAGCGAAGCTTATCAGATGAGGGGCGTAGTAGTACTGTAGGATGCAGGGTCAAAAGTTCAAGTCATTGGCACCTCTCTTCACATCTTTTGGAATAAGATCAGGACAAGAGCGCAAAAGCTCCTCAACCTCGGAAAGTAGCTGTACACATATATTGTTCTTAATGTACAATACTGCTTCTGCAAGCAGAGAAGTTCGCGCAGAAAAAAAGTATGATGACATAATCAGCATCACAGCTCTCTCCAACTCGGTCCAGAGGGCACCTATGAATGCTTTGAGAATGGGAGAAGCATAATAGCGAAAAGAAGCGATTTGAACTGAAAGAATGAGGAAGCAAAAGTTTAACGTATTGATATTAAAGATAAAAACCTTTGAACCTACTATTCTATGTAATTATGTGTCTTTTAAGAGGACTGAGAGTCTACTACATGTACTACTTAACAAATCACCATCCCAGATTTGCTATGGTTTTTATTGCAATTTGTTATCATCAAGAGTTATCTCCTTCAAGAACATGATATATAAATGTATGTACCTAGGTATATAATGCTGTAAAATATGTATATTAACTTTTTTTTTTTTTGAGTTCTTTTTTCTCAGATTTCTTCTTTTGAGTCTTCAGAAAAGGAAATAAAACATAGGAAAAGAAACGCACTGACAAAGGAAAGGTATATAATTGGAAAAAAACAAAAAGGAGAAACATGAGACACACGCACGGGATACATTATTCCCCTTGCAGAACATCACACAAGGATACAAGAGTTTAAGGAAAAGAGAGGGAGAAAAGCCTGAATAAGGGATAAAATCTTCCTTTTTCGCGGAAGTATTTTCCCAACCAGACAAGCTCAAACATTACGGAAGGGGGGTATTTAAAAGGGGGGTGTATTGTATGAGAATGCTTCGGGTGAATAAGGGAAATCGAGACGCAACACCGGAGTTTTTACGCTGGGATGAAAAAGTGCTTGACACATACAAGACAAGATAGATGGCAGAGCAGGTGGGAATTTGCTAAACGACAAGGCGATGATAACACACGGGGGTAATATCGAAAAAAAATAAATAAGAACAAAAATCATGTCTTCGTGGGCCAGCACACCAAACATGACAAAGGAAAAGTGTAAACAAGAAGTGGAAAAAAGTAAAGAGGAACCAAGGCCCTGAACAGTGCTAAGGACGATGAATGGGCGTTTTACAGTGGTGGCTCGGGAATGGAAAACAAAATAATTAGTACAAGAAGGGAAGAGTCAAAATGGGGGGTGTTGAAGAACAAGGACGCAGATAAAATATAAGAAAGAAACGTCTTGTTGATAAATCTGCGAGGTGATGCGGGCAAGAACCGCAAAAGTACCTCACCCAGCGAACCTCAAGCAGAGTAGAAGAAATCAAAGCAAAGGGGATGACCAAGAGAGATGAGAATCCCCCAAGGCAGATTAGGCCTATAGCCGAGAGGATATATTAGGTTCGTGCCTTTTTCGCGCACACCACACCCTGCCTGTTCTTGTTCCCTTTCTCGCAGTTTTGGCAGGCAAAAAGCGAGAAAAACACCCGGTCATCAAAGTATTAATTAATTGCAAAACGCAAATTGCTTCAAGATTCCGTAGATCCCTTTCCTAGACTCCGCACGCACACGCGAATAGATTGGCCCCAATGGCGCCTGCAAATGTTCTGCAACAGAGCGAGGACACAAGTCCTTATCCACAACCTTCTCAACGAACAGCATTCCAATTCTTTAATAATGTAGAAGAGGGATGTCTCAATTGGAGAAGGTGGAAGACGAGGAAGTCGACTCATATTATATAAGACATCAAAGTTCCACGAATGCCCGCCCACCATCCAATCCCCGAACGCCGGTAGTATTAAAAAACCACACCAATAGGAGAGTAAGAAACACCACAGTAGATGCTCCCATGTTTTCGAGACCAGACATGCCCAAGATCTATAAGGGGAGAAAAGGAAAATGTGTAATCTCCTGGTCGCATGTCATCGTAGTCGTCCCAAGTATAGATTGGGACAGACGAGAAGGTATGATAGGGAAGAGATTACGCAGATTCCTCCCGCTTGCGCTTCTTGATTGGTCGCTTGCGATCGGGGAAGGGCGTGGGCGACATGCCATTGTCGGAAGACTCACTGGTTGTGGACTTGTTAGCAACAGCTTGGGCAGTCTCGTAAAGGACAGCACCCAAAGCACCGGCATCTTGCTCATCGTAGGAGGAAGCCTCTGGGTGCATGCCGTGTGTTGCGTCTAAAACACCCATGACAATGGCACCGCCACCATGTGTGCGGGCGTGCTGGGCGAGGTTGTCACTCCGAGAGAACTTCTTGCCGCACTCGTGGCATTCAAAGGGCTTGTCTTGGGTATGGAGCGACCGGTAGTGACGCTTCAGATGCTCCTGGCGACGGAAGCGACGCGAGCAGAGAGTGCAGACGAAGGTCTTGGAGGGGTCATCGGTGAGGGACTGTTTCCGGCCGCGACGATTGACTGGAAGCACAGGGGCGGGGATGGTGGCATCAGACGAGCTCGAGGTCTGCGGGTTGCTTTCGGAGGATTCCTTTGTGGGAGCGGCTGATGGCTCGGGGGGTTGCTGTGTCGACGAGACCGAGTCAGCGTGGGTGTGAGAGTTGCTGCCACGGCTGTTGACATTAGCCTGGGCGGCCTTGATGATGGAGCCAAGGGTATCAGAGTCGCTGTCAGAGGACGATGGGCGCTTGATGGATTTTCGCGGGGTTGGACGCTTCTTCGTCCTCATCTCTCCGGTCGCAAGAGTCGAGTCGGGGTCAGACAGGTCGGAGGGAAGCAGTGGCAGCCCAGAGCGGGCGAACAAGTCCTCGTCCTCCAGGTCTTCAAGGCTCTGCTCACTGATGAGATCGTCGTCGTCGTGAGATGGGCCGACGCGTCGACGCTTGTCGCCCAGGAAGAACGTGTTCTCCGTGGAAGTGAAGTCGACAATTTCGTTGACAAACTCGTCTTCGGACTCGAGGTCGGAAAAATTGTCAAACGACGGCAGGCTACCCAGGGTATCTTCGGTGGAGTCGTTGAGAGAGGAATGCGACAGGGCGTCGGGATGTAGAGAGTTGGTGGCCGCGCCCAGGTCGAATTTCGGGTGGTCGGCGTCGCTGGGGGGGCTGTTGTCGTCGGAAGGCGAGAGGGAGGGCAAAGGAGGAAAATCAGACGAGGAGGAGGATTGGGCCGAAGACTCGACAGTGAGTTGGCGAGGATCGCAGAAGTCGGAGCTTTGAGGGGGTTGGGGCAGGGAGGGAGATTGCTGGTGGTGGGAGTGGTGGTGGGTGGAGGAGGGATGCAGGAGTAAGGAGGTGAGGACGGGCGAGGGCGAGGGCGAAAGCGACGGACACGAGTTAGTCGAGGCCACCACCCTGGACTGCTGCTGCTGCTGCTCGTGGCTGGCACTGTGGTGGCTGGCAGAAGAGTCCACACTGGCTCGGGGAGGGTGAATAAACACTGCGTCAAACAGTTGATTTCAGTGTTAGTTTTGATCGAATATTAAACAGAGATCAAATAATCATCCATCTGTCTTTTTCTCGTGGTTTTTGTGATTTTCCTTCATTTTTGTTTTTCCCTTCTCTCTCCCCCTCTGCATTTTTTGATGTTCCTCGCCCAAATTCCAAACGATGGAAACTTCCCACAATGCCCTTTCACTTTTGCTGCAACTCTCCTTTACTCTGCTTTTTGTAACATGAAATAAAAAGCATAATTCAATCCCAACTTCAAGCTACATATTTAAAAATAAAAAATAAAAATAAAAAATATATAACATACCTGGTGTCATCGGTGGAGAACTCGACCTAGCCCAGTCCAAATTGGCCAATATCTCCGTCTGCACATCGCTCTGGCAGCCCTCCTTCACTCCCTCAATCGTCTCCAATTGAAAGAAACTCCCGTTGACTGGTGTATGCACCATCCCACAGCTCGAAGGCGGGCTGCTCACTGTGCTTCCTGACGACGACAATGGCGGAGTGGAAGGAAAGCCGTAGAGATCAGGTCCGCCGCAGGAAGTGTCCAGGGGAACAAGCGATGGCGAGTCCTGGTGCAGCACGATGCTGGGCTTGAGATGCAGCGGTTGCGGCGAAGCGGTGGGTGGCATATGCATAGTACCGTTCAGCAGGCTCATGGCGCTGGCCTGCGCGGGGGGATGGCTGTGAGCATATCCCACTTGCTTGTCTTGCACGTTTGGCTGATGCATTGGTGCTTGCGCGTGGTGCTGGTGCTGATGGATAGGATGTACCGGGTAAATTGGCATGTGTCCGTTGGGATGCTGGAATTGGAGATGATGAGGCTGCTGCTGAGGTTGCTGCATCTCTGAAGGATGCGTTGAGAAGTGGCCGTGCTGCCCGTTGTGAGCTTCGGGATCCGGGTTGTAGTAGTAAAACGGTGATGGGCCGGAAACTGGCGCGGGGTGCATGGCGTATGTGGGCTCCATGACGGACTAGATGTGTTGGAATCTGCTAAATGCCATCAGTCTCTCTGTAGGTTAGGAACAAACCGTGCTGCGAGTTCGTTGTCGTTGGGGATAACCCCGAGGCGTGGGACATGGCATGCCACTTACCGATAAGATTAAAACGGGACCGGAAAGTGGACGTCTTGAAGACGGCGGGATCTGTCTTGCTGTCTCTTTTGGCGTGTGAAATAAAAAGGGTATTAGGAACTAAATGGAGCGTAATCAATCCAGAATGCAATGGTCTAGATATGTCGAGGACGCTTCGATCGATAAGGACCGGTAAAGAGTAAAAATATCGAAATAGTACATGCGCGAATATAGTACGTAGTAATGAATGATATAGCAAGAGATATTAATTCGAGTTGGGTTAGCCAAAAGAGCGACTGGCTTTAAACGAGGTGAACAATAATAATAGGGAGAGTAAATGCGATTATCTCGACGGTCGAGTAGGCATGTAGTTTGTATCTGTCTGTCTGGCGTTGTTTGGTTAAGGACCGTTGGGGTTGTTGATGTTGATGTTGTGGATATATGATTATCGAATAAGCATAGTACAGCGTTTGCAGTTATTGCAGGAATGCAAGAGGCGTAGATAGATGTAGATAGAGAGTCTTGTCTTTCTGTTCGCCCGTTTGCTGGATCAAAGGAAGGACTAGGGACGTATTCGAAGCAAGAGGAAGCCAAGCCGAACACAGTCAAATACGAATAAAGAATAATAATAATAATAATAATAATGGTGTATATGAATTAGAAATATATAATATAAGGACAGACAAGATGGCCACGAACAAACGAAAGAGTGAGGGGAAGGAAGAGAGAAGAGAGAGAAGAGAGGTGTGGGATGGGAAGAGAAAGACAAGAGAGGTGAGATGAGAGATGGAGAGAGAAATAGTAGGCGGCGGGATAGTGACTATGACCACACTGACTGAGACGACTAAAACTGAGCCAGAATAGCGAGCGATATGGGCCTGCGACCATACCTCATCCTAATAATCATAATAATAATAATAATCCCAGCCCGCGGCGTGCAGAGCATGGAACAGACACAGGCACAGGCACAGGCACAGACACAGACATCACCACCACCACCACCACTCCGGTCTATGGTCTACGGTCTACTATGGTTACGGGGACTACCCAAGAGAGTGGGAAAGAGCCATGAGAGTCATATTCATCATCGGTCAACCAGACACAGCACCAGGCACACGCACACGCACTTGAAGACACAGACAAGACTCCCGTATACATTTCTTACTCCACCAGTGAGACCGTGTACAGCAGCCAGCAGCAGCAGCAGCAGCAGCCAAGCAAGAAGCACAAGCAGAGCATCTCTCCACGCGCAGCAGCAGCGGGCACGAGCAGCAGCAGAAGTGGGCACACCATCCATCCCATCCATCGCGTCGTCGTCAACTTCAAGCCCCGAGCCCGCAACTGGAGGGCACCGCAGCAGAAGCAACCCAGTGAACCCACCCACCACTGGCGCTACCGACACCCTAGTCTGGGACTCTGGGGCGACTGGCGGGAGGATGGCGCAGCATCCAAGGGCTCTCTCGCTGTCCCAGTGTCCCCATCCCACCGCTGATCGCAGTGTTCCATCCCGGCTGATCCCTCTCTCTCTTGTGAGTAGCCTCGACACTTGAGTTCCCTGGCTTGAGAAATGCGAGCCGGGGCTGCTGCGTGCTGGGGGGTATTATTATTATTATTATTGTGGACAAAAAAAATTTAAAGACGCGAGAAAAAGAAAATATCTCAAACGGCTGAAAAAAAATTGCTTCAAGATACACTACTACTGTACAATTCGAACCATCTACGTTGTTGAACATGGCCTTTTCCAAAACACCGGGTGATTTCACAGGTGTTTCCTCCATGTGTCTGCCGGGTTTCATGGTGGACGAATAAGTTAGTCTCATGTCCTCCCAGTACTACCACTACGATATGGGATATGGTCGAGTCAGACAAGAGCAGACAAGTGAGGGGATCTCTCTTCTTCTTCTGGACCGAGATAGCAAGCAGCAGATGGATCCCGCGGTTTATTGGCTGCTTGGTCCTCGGGTCTAAACTAACTGCTAGCCGGTGGTGTTGAACAAGTGTAAACCCAGAAAGAATAGCATACAGAACAAAGTGGAACTAAGAAACACAGCGGGCGAGTGAGACTCAAGAGATTAAGAGATTGTGGCACCCAGCCTCTGGCCCCATAGACGGGTGCTTGATTGGCAAGTTCTCTAAACTCTGGGTAATGCGGAGGGTGGGAACGCAAGGGTGTGTGGACTGGGGCTACTCTTGGGCTCTTGACTTGGTCTTCCCTCGTCCATACAGAGCACGTTTTTCTAGGCGCAAAAAAAAAAAAAAAAAAAAAAAAAAATGTGTCAAGGAAGAATACAACAAAAGATTCAAGGGAAAAAAAGGAAAAAGGCAAGATGACGGTGAGCCGGCTTCCATGCACGCTGCTATCCGACTGGATAAACCGCTAAACCAACCCGAGTTTAAAGGCCAGCGGAGGAGGGACAAAAAAAGCAAAAAATAAAAAGAAGACAAGACCATTTTGCAGCTTAATATTCTTATCCAACGACAATGGCCGACACCGCCCAGGATTCTCGAGCTCGGCGGCCTGCAAGGTCGGCCACTTTTTTTTCATCTGCCCAATGACGAACTGGCTGCTGCAAGGCCACTTTTGCCGCTACTGCAGCTGTCATCCAGTAAGCTTTCGCTTTGAATTGAATCGTCAACCAACCGTTATTAGCATGCTTGGAAGTTTTGCTGAGGACTTGGGAGGAATCAGCCTCGCTGACTCGTCCGCTGGGATTTTTACTTTTATGGGCATGGTGGTATGGATGAGACGAATTGAGGGGTGTGTGCGTGGGAAGGATTATGGTTTTTAGGTTTGGTTCCTGGAACCGTGATTCTTTAAAAGTTTGGGATCATACCTTTGGAGCACACCTTAACTCTTGTGCTTAATTTTGACTCGCAAGTCAAACAGAGTTTCTATCGAGATTCTGCCTCTTCCAATGACGACAGGCTGAAAGACGTGAAAGTATGCAAATGGTAGCTTCATCACAGTGGCTACTGCATTGATTCCTACGAATAGACGACGGAGCTCTGATTCGAGGACAACCAGGGCACGTTTTTGCAGAGGTCAACACTGAACAGAACTTCTCCATCCCCATTCCACGGTTATGGCCGCTATTATTATATGTTACCAAACATAACCTTTTCCCACAACTTCCCGTCCGCAAGGTACCATGCCAATAGGATTGTACTTTTTAACACCGTGACGAGGCCAGGAACATGGTCAGCAAAATTGTCCTGGTCCCGCGAAACAACACAAATAGAATACTAATAATCTCAAGATCTCCACGTAAAAGACATATACAGGTTCACCCATATAACATATTCAATTTGGAAATTGATTCATCCGTTTATGATTCAATTTTGACGCCATTTGTTTCCAATAATATATTTATTCGCTCATAGCTACCAAACATTCCATGTTACTCAGACGAGCGGTTGAGAGTTCAATAAAGCCCGACAATAGAATCGAAGTTAGCATAGACGATATAGACGGATGGGAATCGTCTATGCTTGTACTATCCCAAACGCGGGGAAAGGGAGACGAAGTATGTTTCACAAGTGTTATCTATGTATTGCTGTACATGTACAAGAGTGTCATGTCATCCTTTACTGATCTGGTGGTAAATCACGGTGTTGCAGGAGAGCAATATCCACTACAATACTGCGTAACCGTGTTCATTGTGAACTCTATATCCAAAACACGTAGTAATAACATGAACCATAATAGCGCATATGTTATGATAATAATAGCAAGATTAGCGCAGGCGAAATCTCATCGAGTCCAGCTCGACGAAGCGGATTATTGTAAGGATAAAACATCATGCATAACAGAGTGTCATTCTATTTCTAGACGGAGAAAAAGAAGCGAGATATAGATGGCCAGTCCAGTCGCAACATCCCAGCAAGGAACGGGTTCAAAGGAGGGGGCGTGCGTTGAAAAATTAATCTAATTTTTCTAGAATAATTTCCTTATTACTCTATATCTTCGAGATGGTATTGACAGGGATGATATCTTAGTCCTCGTGGTTCAGGTTATATTTTTTTTCAGCCCACAGCAAATATAACGACGATCACGCATTGTCAAATATATGACTGCTTTTTGGCCCCCATATTTCGATGACTATCTCTTTCCTTTCTCCCCTTTCTATTTTTGGCCTTCCTGGTCGGGTACGAAATCAGACGAACGCATGGCGGGGGAGGGGGATGGGGAGGGGAGGAGGGGAGTTGTCCCATTATTGAAATTACTTCGTCGGATATCAGTTCCAGCCCTGTCAGGAACCACGAGGTTTTGAAGTGATATAGACAGGCATGTTTAGACGAGAGTAACGAGGATGATTGACGGATTGACATGATACACTTCGTACACATGGCCAGATAATTATTATTATATTGCCTAGATCTTGTCACCCGTTAATAGCCATCTACTAAACCCATTTTTTGTTTTAGCCTTCAGAACGTCACCTTATGGCAATTTCGTCTCACACTTACAAGGATATGGGGGAGCACATGGAATCTATCAAAACTTCACTGCCTACCTATACACAGCTCTTAGACAAGACCTACGAAACATCTACACATGTCTCTTGACATATAGTTCAGCACATATATATGTATGCACGGTACAGGGTGCGGAATATGCGCATCGGACTTCATTAACCTTCCAGAAAATGTCAGTCCCGCCGGCGCCGATGATAACAGCTCTTCAAGTTACCCTAATACAAAACCCAGGCTGATGATGGATAACTAATTGAAGCAAGATGGGGTTAAGGGGCAGTGGGACAAGTGTATACACGTACGTAGCTTTGATGCCATGCCATGTGATGCTGTGTTTGTTAGGTCTGTGATATCTTATCTCTGACTTCTGAGTACTTCTACTATGAAGCATAAGTACAATGTAGTATCGGCCCGGTGGGTTGTCATACAGCATCTGTCTAGATCAGGCCAAGAGATAGTTGCACCGGGTAATCCAAAAAAAAAAAGAGATAACCGATAAGATATCGGCCTCAGGCGATTAAAACTCACTTACCTATGCACTGTTATGGCATTATCCATATGCTGAGCTTTTGAATTGCATGTCTACGCTGCGTGGGTTTTTCACCGAACGGCCAGCGAAGCGCAGACAGAAAAGACACCGCTATTTCAGATAGGATAACTGGCTCTCGTCTTTTTTCTTTTCTTTATCTCCCGGTACAGGAGAAAAAGAAAGGAAAAAGCATCAACAAAAACATTATTACCAGTTCTCCGGGAATATGATCTCTCCATCTTTTTCTTTCTTCCCTTGTTGGCTCTTGCATTATTGCTCAATGCTTAGGCCCTTTTTTTGGGTGAAGAATGAATGGTTCACCGTTTGTTAACCTTTCTTGGAGATTCACAATTTAAGCTTCCGCGACAACGGTAAATAAGCCCGTCGGGCTTCTTGGCTTCTAGCTAACGCCCGGGAGGCGGCCATAGCGCTTCGACCGATTGTCAAACGCCTCGACGCACGGTTGCTTTTTTTTAACCTTTTTGAGCATGAAAGAAAGTCGAGCCACGCCGTCTGTCTCTACCAAAGGAAAAGAAGCTTCTTGAAAAAAGTCAAGAATTTGTTTACCCTGCGCGGCGTGAAAATTGACATATTCGAAAAACTCCCAAGGTCCTCCGAACTTCCCGCAGACCGCGGCCAATGGGATAAATTCCCTGTATCGATAAGAAAAAATATTGGACGGTTCCTGCGTGATCGGCATACATGAGAGCACTCAGCAAGATGAAAAGTCGGGAGTCGGGAGCGGTAGTGATATATTGATTCGAGCTTGATGGTTGGTTATGGCACTTTA
Organism: Helicocarpus griseus UAMH5409; assembly: GCA_002573585.1. Lineage (NCBI taxonomy): Eukaryota > Fungi > Ascomycota > Eurotiomycetes > Onygenales > Ajellomycetaceae > Helicocarpus > Helicocarpus griseus. The sequence goes on along the minus strand of PDNB01000134.1, from coordinate 32,453 downwards.
TCTCTCTCAAAACATGAGGGTGCTTGACGTGATGTGGGAACGTGTGATGAATCTGATATGCATAATTTTTTTTTCTATCAATTAAGAAAGGTGGCGGTGGTAATTGAATGATTGTATGAAAGGCTGATGATTCATGAATAAATGGCTGATGCAAAGTCGTTTCAAGGGTAGAGATGTTTCAGATTTTGAGATCTCAAGGTCAGAAATCTGTAGAGCAAATTTGAGGCGCGAATTGATATAAGTCTTAAACAACAATACGTCGACAAGTTCTATAACCAGTTCCAGTCACTACTTTTCTGACCTGTGTGTGCTTTGCTTAATAGTCTCAATTCCTCCATTCTGCAGTACAAAGATATCCCATTTTAGAAGAGAAGTCCGTTTCTCATTCCCCATGCTCCCAACACAAGTAATGATTTCGCCATCACTCTGCGCAACCCAGTTTCTCTTCTAGGAGATTGAAGAATAAGACATACGCGCATGTGACCCTCAGCAGCAGCACATATCCGTGCTGTCTGTAAGGAAAGGCCTATAGACTGAAAGGCAGAAAAGTGAAATAGCGGTTGTGCAACGGCCAAGCCGCCTTCGTTCTGACCCAGACAGAGGACAAGATGGGCAAGAAAAACATCATCCTTTTCGGGATCAGTCCTGCCCGCATCGGGAAGCGAGGGGCAGACTTGGTTGAGTGCTAATGTCCCACTGCATGCTGCCCAGATTCAGCATCTCAGCATTGACCAGAAAAGTGACAAAGCTTTCTGCAGCGCTTAGATGCTAAAAGTCAAGACTCAAGAACCTGGTGTTCGGGTGCGAGGTTGGACAAAGATCCTAGTTCTCGGTTTTCGAATATTTCTTTTGGTACGGAGTACAGGCGACTCTTATCTTGTCTCGTATCTCAGCCATGCGTATGTCGTCAATTGTTCCCCGACACCTACCGAGCAAAACAGTTGCGCATCTATATCTGAATGCATGCACATTTCTTCTGCTTCGTCATGTATATGCCATGCACTCTGTATATGCAAGGAACAATGCGCTTCGTTCGAAATATGATAGGGCCGGTCTTTCATGGGACGACGGCCTGAAGACCGTCAGGAGCCAATGGCCCAATGCAGTCTCCTGGCACACCGCTAGAAGAAGAGGTCGAATGCCTTCGTGCATATACACAGTACACAGTGCGAAGATGGATATGTTCAAAACTTGAAAAATTATTATCGAGTTGTCAATTGCACGCAATCCCATTTCCCCGAAGCAAAGATTGGGCGGATTCATATCGTCGTCCTCGGGCCGTTGAAGATGAATAAGAATGTCGCATTGAAGCTCAATACCCACAATGATATTGCGAATTTGTTCATCAATCATTGAATCCAGGCTGGGCAAACAAGGCAGCTGTGCACATTGGCATGGCTGAGATACTGTGACGACAAGTAACTCCATACTGTACGGAGTAGTACATCGAAGCTGAAGATGTTCTCTACATCTAGTGCATCATTGTTCACTCAAATTCATGCCTTCCCTGTTCCATCAAGGCGGCTTGTATCGTCATCGCCGTTGCGCTAATTTAGGGCTCTTGAAGACGGCTGAGCCCTACTATTGTCCGTCGCATCTCCGATCAGCGCCCGCCGGGCGACGCCTTTTTTTTTACAGAGGAGCTGAGGGCTTAACTTTTATGGCAGCCCATGCGCGCGCTACTGCACATCGATATCTGGGGTTTTTGCTCCAGAGTCCAGCTCATCCCAGCCAAGAAAGAAGCAAGTTTACGCGGCTTTGGCCCCCATTATCCTTATTTCTAGTTCCGAGCCGTCTGCTCCAGTCTCCAGAGAACCCACAGATAAAAAGCCCAACCCCAGCGAACTTGAAACACACCAGTTGTTCAGCAGACCAATTAGCTGCCGCTTTATTTTGAAGATATCCATAATCCCGTTCCTTGGCTGGACTAAATTTTAGATTGCTTAAGCGTCAGGAACTAGTGGAAAACGTTGGAGAGAAAATGGTATCGTGCATAAAGCCGATCTCTACTACTTAGACGAAAATATCGAGAAGTCTATATTATTTCCCTGTGGCGCTGGGTATTATGTTGGAGGATCTTTCAGCAAGGGTTTCTATTTTTTGCCTTCCAACCCTTGTGTCATCGCTTCGCAAGGCCCATCATCCATGCAGGAATAATCTCCGCGATTGGCTTTTCTAATCTCAAGAAGCGACGGGTCTTGTATTTTAGCCAGAGTCTTTAATCTCAACCCGGACACTTTGCTGATTCTTCCCAAAATACGAGAACTCAGAAAGCACAAGTGGCGGAAGACGAGGACGATCTGGGGGAGAATAAATGGAGTTTTGATTTCGGGAAGGATCATTATTATTGTCGATAGAGTTCGATGGCGTTCCTTTCGGCGCCATTTTGCGCGTCGTCCTCCCACTGTCCTTTCTTTTCTTTGCCGTTGGCATGTGAATATGGACAAATAAAGTGTCGGATAATAAATGATATGCGCACTGTGGAATCGACCATTCAATGGAGCTTGGATACATATCCAGATTATTCTTATTCTTCTTTTTGCATATCGTGATTGGTTGTGCAACGACATCTTCATACGAAGTCTTGCCGATGAGAAGCTTTCTTTCCTTGACCTCGTTCTCTTCTCTCGTATTCTCGAGGCAGTTTATACACGGCAGCAATCGAAGATGCCGCCTGTACGGCACCTTGCATGTTGCAATTGCTTGATGAGGAATGTGTCCCGCACACGACCCATCAGCCTTGACCATGACGATTCTTGTCAGGACTTCAAGCGGATCACAGACCACCGAAGGTTTTCGTTTCTTTCTAGCGCATTGATACGGCGGAGTTCTTGATGATATTCCTGTTCCTGGCGCCTGATTGGTGGTGATGGAATAATATCCTCGTTTGGATTGACTCCGACAGGTTGATGGATCATGGTGGCATCGAAACTCTGGAGCAGGGACAGCATGGACAGGCCAGCGAGGCCGTCAGCTATCGTCGGCCAGGATTGCATCCAGGATACGTTTGCTCTAACTATTATTTGACCTGCAAAATAAACTAAAAATCCCTCTCCATGTTCTATTTCAAGGTGTTTTTGTTCTTGTTCTCTCAAATTCAGCAATGATCTTCAAAATAGAGCATACCCTGACCCGTTCGAATGACCCTCAGACTCTCAGAGCGATCCCGGAAAACAGAGCATTTCCTCCCCGCCGGGTATGATTGCTCTGGTTATCTTGGAAAGGTGCCGGCGCTGGTAATCGCAGCAGTCAGCAAGGCCGCGAGTGGACGCTTCGCCGGGCTGGACTCGGCGATATCAGACTTATTATTAGTCTGTCTCCACTGTATTATTATTGACAAATAGCCGCAGCTCTGTTACCGTTTGGAAATTCCGAGGTTGGGTTTTCTGCTCGTCTTCACCACTACACTACTACTGACAATCAACTATTTCCCCCGCAAATGGCCAAACTTGCTGCTAGAAGAAATTGCAGGAACCGTCTCCATAGTACAGTCCATACTGCGACGATGCTTGTCTCCCTGTGGCTGTCGGCAATCTGTAGCGGCCCGCCTCCAGACGGATGTTGGAACAGGGCACAGCGATGACTCTCATCATCGTCATCATCATTATTTGACGCGCTTTCTTGACCACCTTTTCGATCGCGCAATAACTCTCGGCATCACGATCATAGTGTTCATATCAATTTCTGAGGGCCCATTATCAGTGAGCCACTGTGGCGTTCAATGGCAGGACCGTTTTTTCTTTCTTTGCTTTTTCTTGCCGTGTTTAGTGAAATCTTTCGCATAAAAGCCGCTGGAGTCGAAATGAAGATCTGCTCATAATTTCTTGGAAAAAGGGTTTCTGGAAACATTTCGTTTTTCCTTTCCTTTTCCTTTTCCCGCTCACCTCGAGCCCACTTGCTTGTCGTTTCAAAATTTTTTTTTTTTTTTTTTGATATTATTATGAACTTTTAAGAGGGAACTTGAATGCTGCAGCGTGCATTTTCCTGTCCCAGTGATTCGCGCATAATGCTCCGGTAATTCTCCATATGCTGCTTCTTGCCTCTCAAGAAATCTCCATAGTAACCACTAACCAACCATTAAAGGACCCTTGATATCTTTCCCCGCTTCAACAGGGTTTATATCCGAACTCTGACTCTCTGGGATCCATAAAACTATTGTGTCTTTTTTTTTTGCATGAAATCTACATCATGCCATCATACAAGACTACTAGTATCCTGAAGTCGCTGCGGAGTTCGCACACAGCTCGGTAAAATTTCTAGCCCTCCGCACTCCCGCTTCTGTTCGAGTTTCGAACCAAGCATCTTGCCATCTTGGTTATTATCCCATATTCCTTTCAAACTTTATTACCCGCGTGGGTCAACAGCTATGACTGCGTAACTTGAGAAGCTTGAATTTTTGGTAACGGGATTCATTGATGATGAGGAAGTGCTGTTTGTTTTTTTTTGATATTGATGAAGCCTGGTTTATGCGTTCAGTGACAGAGATCTACCTTTCTGATGCCATAGCAAGACTGAGAAGAGTTGGATACTGCGCCTAGCAAGGTGTTTCCCTCCAGCGTTTGGTTGACGTATTATAGTTACGGCGTCCAGACGAAGTTAGGGGTGGAAGAATGAAGCTTTTCGGAGATTGGAGTTTGGGGTGATTGACTAGCCACCTTCGCTGCTTTGAAGAACCGGCCTGAAGACGAAGACCAAGGTATCAGGATAAGGATAGTGGATGGTTTTCCTATGGCGCCTCTCGCAGAAACTATACTCCAAGCTCCAAAACCTCAATAATACTTCAGTGCTAGAGAGTGACTGATATGGCATAATATTGGCAGGTCGAAGAACGAGATATTAGTGTTCTAGCTTCGCTCTGATTTTGGACCAGCAAAATATTGCGCACCATTTCGATGATATGGTCATATCGGCTTTCTCAGCAATGCAAGCCGGAGTATGCAACGATGAAATTCGGCGGGCAACAGGTGCGATTGAGCGTGTAGCGCTAGATCTAGCATGCATTCCGACTGTGGCCACCACAAATTTGAACAAGCAGGAGATGGCAGGCCAAACCTGTGATGTCTTCCATCTTCTATCCCTGGAAGCAGTGAAGTCAGTACTGGGTAGATTCAACTGCAAGAGTCTATTGACAGTAGCGCCATGGCTACCCAGGTAACTATTGACTGGACGAACATATTTTTGAAGATCGCCGGATAGGAAGCTACAAAGGAAGAGACGGGTCTGAGAAGTTAGGCCTCGAGATTAGCCCGGGCAATAATCTCTTAGAGAGCAAAAAGAAGGGGCTGGCTAGAACAAATTGCTTGACACACTCTTCTTCAATGCAATGGGACCATAAAAGCGGCTAATGAAATGGCAAAAATTCTCATTTTTCGGTACTCGATATACGTATGAACCGTCTCGCGAAATATGAGAATACGACACTGCGAGTCCATTTCGTTCATTGGGTGTGAACTATATCGTAGACGTTCCAGCGCGTAGGAAGCCAGACAAAAGAAAGAAAACCTAAGGCTAAAGACTGATGACCTGAGGAACCAAGATAGCTATTTTGAGCATTTCCATCGGGCCAAACGACACAATTTGGCCTTCTAGTAGCATATAATGTTTCTCCGTTTAAGGTGACGGGTCACGACAATCTCAGAACAGGAACATCCCCAGACCTTAATATAAGAAGTACATGGCATCCGGCATAATGGAGTCTATCTACCGCGTTTGTTTTCTCCGTGCTGCCTGTCCTTAAATTCAGGAATGCATCTGAAGCTTGTAAAACAGGGCCAATAAAAAAATTCATCAAAAGATCTCCCAAGGGTTCCATGGGAGAGGAGAGAACGGGGAAGGAAAAATCATTCTTTCTTCGTGGATCACGAATCCATGAATGGGCATACCGCCTCCATCGAAGACATTCCCATATCCATATAAAAAGTACCAAAGCAAGAAATATGGTCTTGGGTCAAGCATCCTCGATTCCTTAAAAAATCATGGATTGAAAATCGTAATGGAAAACAGGCCTCAGAGTGGTGTCATGTTGATATCAAGCTCAAGAGAGAGCAATTCATCCTCTTCCTATTAATAATTTGATACACGACCGTTTTTTTTAGTCGCATATCCCTCATCATTGACCATGGAAGAAGAGAAAGGGAAAAGAGAGAAAAGAGGAAAGACGGAAGAAGAATGTGTGTATGAATTTTCATCAAACTCGCTTCACCGTCATTACGTCATATTCTGCCCTGTGCATGCGCTAAACCCAATCCAGCCTCTCCCGGATAAACCTCCTTTCCGCTCTCTCCAGGCACACAAACCATATAAAAATTTCTCGCGCGCGTTCTCTCTTCCTCTTCTTCTTTTCTTTTCTTTCTTCGTGCGGCGACGCAGCCATCAACCCGTGTTGCCTGAACATCAAGAAAGAAGGGGCCTTTGGTTCCTTCTTTTAAATCCATGATGTTATTTTGAGTCACAAAATCCTGTAGGTGTCGGCTGCGTCACAGAACAATGAAAATTGCACGTCGGTTCTTACTTTACTGGTCGTTTGTTTTATACCCTCTTTCTTCATTGAGGAAATGGCCATTTGGTTTGGGATCGAACATTACTTCTTTTTTCCTTGGTGGTTATACTGAGGTGTTTTCCTCTGCTTAGGGAAATGCTCTGAGGGAGGAAGCTGGAATGCAAATCGAATCATTTCGACTCTTGTCTATGGATTCCATTGTAAATATAGGCACCTAGGTAGTTAGATACCTTGAAATGAAGACATCAAAATAAAAAAACATTCATCTCATTATTTGCCATTCGAGTCTAAAAGCGTAAAAGAACTGCTGTGTGTGTGTTGAGACAGGACGGAATCAAACAGACCATCTGGCATCCCTTGACAACGTCCTGTTCGCAAATCTCCAAACATAAACATGCCTTGTCTAGAATAATACCACTCTACTCCCCCTGCTCATCCCCAATCTTCTCCAACTTACCCATCTCCCTCTTCTCCCCAGCCTCCCCGAATATCCTCACCCTATCCACCCTAATCCTCTCTGCATCCCCATCCCCATCAACAAAGTAAACAACCAGCGACGTGATGCGCTGGAACTTGACAAACCGCAGTTCAACAGTCGCCGTCCCCGTCTTCGCATCCCAATCCTGCGGCGCCAATTCAACCTCCTGTGTCGGAGCCTCGTCATCCGCATCTTCAAACCCAATGATATGAGCACGGTTGGTGTACAGTTTCAGCGTCTTGGGCCGCATTGGCACATCGTCATCGCCTTCGCTGGGCGGCAGCGAGGTGATCTGTAACGAATGGATCTTGATAGACGATTGGAAGGGTATGTATAGCATTAGCTGCTCGTCCGTGTCACTCTCGACCCAGTCCGCCGTAGATGCAGCCTTGGCCTTCCCACTGCTTTCTCCAGCAGAAAGGCCCGATGGCTTTTCCGCCGCGAATAACGACCGCCCAGGCCCAACCTGGTTGTCGCAGTTGAGAAGATCTATGCCTTTGATTTCAATCTCTTCAGACAGCTCTGAGTATCCCTTTGGGACGCTTCCACCGAGCCATTGTGAGCCGCCGCTGGACTCGCCTCCGCCATTGTCAGCTCCGCCGCTGCCGTTGGAGCCGGCGCTCGACGCGAACTCTTGGACTTTGCTTGTGAGGAGTTGCGGGTTTGCGCCGCGGATGGAATGGGCGACGTTGCCGTTTTTGAAGATTAGGAATGTAGGCATGCTAGAATTTATAATCGTAGATTATGATTGAAGGGTTAGCTATCTATGTCAATGCGAAGGGGATTGGAACTTGAAGGCAAGGACTAGCTGCGCAGCTGCCTTTGTGGGGACGTAAGGTTCACGTAGGATACAAAGGAGAAAAAAAGAGCGTCCTATTATCGTTATACTCACGCAGTAATTCCATATGCGGCCGCCAGTTCCTGATGCGCGTCGACATCGATCTTGGTGAATGATACCTTGTTTGGGCGCGCGAGCCTGTTCGCCAGTCCTTCGAAGATGGGCGCAACCACTTTACATGGCCCGCACCAGTCCGCATAGACTATTGAAGAGAAAGACAAGTATTAGCGATGCGATTCAATTTCAATTTCCTTTCCCTCATCTGTGCTCTGTGGTCCGGTGCGGTTGCGGCGTGTTCAAGTTGTGATAGGGAGGAGGGGCATGGAGGGGTAAGTCGACTGTTTCACGGCTTTTGTGAGAGCGGGCGTTACTTACAGTCTGCGACGACGATGGTAGAGGATGAGAGGAACTTAGAGAACTCGTCCTTTGACGAGATACGGACTATTTTCGACATTCTGGAGGATGGGGTGTTGGAGAGTTGGTTGGTGGGAAAGTATGTGGTTTGTTTTGTGAGCGTTGTCAACGGCGAGTAAGTGATGGCGAGGGGTGGTGTGTAATCAAATCAATCAGCCAGCTCCGCCCCAGGCTGTAGCTAGGCAGTGACCGATATTTCGATGCATATAGGGAGTTTTTAAGTGATACAGATATGATATAATATTTTTGAGCTCTATGAACAGTAGAGGAAGATCGTAAGTAAATAGCAGCTTCCAGTGTCCTCTCACTAGACATGCTCATATATACTCTATCCGCTTAAACGAGTTAGGAGTTACATGTCATTAATTGACATAAAACTTATCTATATAACCTGAAACACATTGTATATAGAATCTGATATATCCCTCATCTTCTAGATAGCGATATCTAGAAATCACTTTCCGTATCCAACCTGAGTCTCCCGGATGCGAGACTACCCAGTTCCCCATCCAAAAAAACCTCAGTGAAGAGGCATAGATCCTTTAAACTCCTAACCAACGCGGACCTCTAGAATTCAACGATGCTCAAAGTATAGTAGATATACCCTTCCTGGCAGTGATGAATCGCCGCACAAAAGTCGAGCAGCTCTAGGTGGGATGCGAAAGAGACCGCAATCTACCAACACAGAGCCTCGTAGATGGGATTGATGACCAGAGGAGCATCATCATCATCATCATCATCATCATCATCATCATCATCATCCTTAAGTCGTAGGCTTCACCCGTGATAGCCCATGATATTCCATTCAACGGAGGCGCATGTCGCTTCGCTTGCCAACATGGACATTCATATATCCCTAGCTTACACCCCCCTCAAAGGTGCAAGGGCGCATTGCGCATGGCCAGGCGATAGGGAGCCTCATGTCATAATATTCGACCGAACGCAAATGCCTTCCTCCCCTCACGGTATCCCATCATTCCCATTGTTGCTGACAGCCTCATCCTCATCTCCCCCCTCCTCAACAGCAAACACAACCCTCGCCCACAAGCTACACCCGAGGCATCCAACAACCACCTCTCCCCTCTCCGCCTCCCTCTCCAAATCCTCCTCCAGCACCAAGAACCCCCTCTCCTCCCCACACCGACAGGAACGATACCACACCCCCCCCTCACCACCATCATCATGATCATTAGAACCACCCTCAGCCTCCACCATATCATCCAAATCAAACGTCTCCATCCCCGTCCTAAAAATCGTTCCATCACCGCCACCGTCCCCATGACCACTACTTCCATTAATCCCCGAGAGACGCAGCGAGCGATCATACTCCGTCCTCGCCACCGGGTCCGAGAGTACCTTGTAGGCCGCGGTTATCTGGTCGATGGTGAACGTGTGCGGCGTGTTTCTGTGCAAGTTATTCGCGGCCGCTGAATTTCCAACGGGTATCTTTTGGAACGAAGCCCCCGTCGTCGGCCCATCTGCGTATTGCGATGCTGCATTTGCGCCATTGCCGTTGCCGCTCGTATCACCATCGGTGGTGTGACTGTTGGCATTGGTGGGGGCGCCTGCGCCAGATTTGTCTGGATGGTGCTTGAGCAGCGCGCGGTGGTAGGCTAGTTTCACATCTGGCTTGCGGAGGGGGTGAGGTGGTGGGCAGGGGATGTTGAGGATTGAGTAGTGTGTTGGTGTCGGTATTATTGTCATCGTTGTTGCGATGGGAGGAGGTGAGGAGCGATGGCGGGTGATGCGGTGGTGATGGGCGGGGCAAAGGATGGATAGAGGGCGAGCGGCGGCTGGGTGAAAGATTTCATGATCTAGTTTGTCATATGCGGGGCATGATCTTTGTTTTTAATTTATTTTGACGGGTGGGGATCATGTTTAAGGTTCTCTTCGCAGGTTTTGCGCGGTTCGTGATGTTGGAGGAGGGGCGGGTTGAGTTGAGGTTGAATGAAACCTCTGAGCCAAAGTTTTTTTGGAGTATGGCATTTCGGCTAAGTCACTTTCTTCACTTGCGGTTAACTACGCTTTTACAGAGTACATGATGACAAAAAGCACTACAAGTTAAAGGCATTGAGAAAAACTTGAACTTTTTTTTATTGTTTTCTTTACGAAATTAGCGTAAGCACCATCATCCTAACAATCCCTATTTCGTCCGTCATTCCCTCTTGTCTCCTGAGCTTTTGTATATCCTGCTTCAAAAAAGACGCTCAACATGTAAGAGATATCGTACAAAAATATTCAGCGAGGGTAAATACTCGACACCGAACCGAAATAGGAGTAGAGATCTGTCTAATCTATAGTGGTGAATGGAGCAAACTGCGGTGATACGCAACGGAAACGCGGTGGAAAAGTGACAAAAGAGACTATTAAGTAATACAGGCGCAAAGGTAATGGGGAATCAAACGCTGAAGATGTGTCGCTATGTGGCGGTAGGAGAGGCAAGATTGGTTGACTTAGTTGCCAGAAGTCTTGAACTCGAAGCGGTCCTCAGCCTTGGAGGCGAATGGGACACCAAGTTCGAGGAGCTTGACGAAGACCTCAGAGAACTCCTTGAAGAAGACATCGCTGTCCTTGGCGTAACGGTCGACGTGCTTCTTGAACTCCTTGTCCTTGACAAGGGCGATGTCGGTGGGAAGCATCATGAGAGTCTTGGTGGTCTTGTCGGTGTATTGGGCAGGGCCGTTCCACTATATTACTTGTCAGTGAATGCAGAAGTATTTAATGTAATATTAAGGAATACATACCTTTCTCCAGTTCCACTTCTCTTCGACCAACAGTCTGAAGAACTCGTTGGTGAAAACAGTAGGGCTGAAGTCCCATGGGCCATCGAAACCGGATCGGTCAGTGTGGGCACGGCCAAGCGAGTGAGCACCGCAAAGGGCGACCATCTCGCGATCATCGAAGCCCATGCGGCCAAAGATGGCTCTGATGTGCTTCTGGTCCTTGGAGGCGTCGGGAAGACGTCCGTCAGGAGTGCAAGCAGCGGCGTCCTTGTCTTGACGGCCAGGGCGCCAGGGGATGGTAGGTCCCTGCATCTCCTGGATGGCGCAAGCGCCAGCAAGAGTCCAGAGGTCGGAGTAAGAGATCCATGGGAATTTCTCTAAAAAAAATTATGTGTTAGCACGATGAGCTGAAATGCTCGTGAACGGTTGATTGATATTTTGCTTACGCTTAACTGGCTCAAGGAAGTCTCTGGCGGCCTTCAGACCAGCATTGGCACCGTGATCACCCTCAGGGGCGAAGCGCATGGTGGCACCATTGCTTCCACCAGTTCCGGTCTCCTTATCGTAGGTACCGCTTGCGTGCCACGCCAAACGGACAAGAACCTATAAAATGACAGTTAGATTGAGTCTAAAACCGCGCCCTAAGAACTTCAACTTACGGGTCCATAGCTGCCATCATCATAGTCGTCCTTTTCCACCAAAAGTCTCGCAATCTCGTCGTACACCTTCTGGTAGTCGTCCTTGGTTGGGGTGAAAGGGCCCTTGTCAGCAGCCTTCAGTCCATCGCCGTTGACGTAGTAGAAAGCACCGGCACCTCCAAGCACAACAGCACCCAGTCCGAGGTAGAAGCCGCTGGAAGACTTGTTTGGCTCAGGGCCAGAGGCATAACCTCTACGGGAGCCAGCGCGGAAGGTCTGGGCGGGGAGGACGAAGCGGGAAGTGCGAGCGGACGATCTGATAGAGGAAGAGTTGGAGGCAGGGGTTGCGCGAGCGAAAGCGCGAGTGAAAGTTCTAGCGGCAGAAGCCATTTTGAATGAATGGAAACGGAGAATTAAGAGGGGAAAACGACAGATGGTGCTTTTGCAAAGACAGATAGATAGAAAAAGCAAAGCAAAAGAAAAGGACAAGACAAGACACACAGAGAGAGAGAGATTGAGGACGGGGTAAGAGATTGATAAAGAAATCGGGGAATGGAACAGCCGAAGATGGCGAGATCCGTATATATTCGATGGCGCCAAGAGGGAGATTAGTCAGCCGCTCACTGTGATCGCAGCGCCCTGGACCAATAGAATCGTCTAGAATTACACATCCGCCAAGAGGGGCAAAAACCAGCCAATGAGAAGAGAGGCTCATATTATGTCAGCCATTAGCTAATGCCGAAACTCGGATCATGTGGCGTGGCTATCCGGGGAAGGCGCAACGACATGTCTTGAGTCATAGTGTATATACGAGATATACTAAACAATTACTGGGGATACTACTGACCAGTGCAGAGTCAAAGAGAATATATTGAGACCTGGAAGTCCCCTATTAGTGGACGACGTCCGAATATTGAAATGATACATCTATATCCTTTTGCAGGAAAGTATCATATGAGGAACTGCTTGCTGTTGTATCATCGTCACCATTACTTACTGCAACGAATTGTTCAAATCCCAATGGATGATCGAAGGCCAGAATGAAGCCTATGGAAGGGAACGGAACAAATTTATCAGTGCTCTAACTGTAATGATGTAGCATTGATAGCTGTTAAGGGACGTCCATGGATTAGACGGATTACTGTAGATGTTGACTCTGTTGCCAAGCGTCTCTTCCGTGAATCTGCGGTCTGTGCCGCGTCGGTAAGCGCTGACTTCCGCCCTGTGGCTTGTGTTGGAAACAGAGCCTCATCTCCAGGAGCCTCAGGTCGGACTTCAATATCAGTTCGCAGATCACGTCAATAAAGAGATCAATCAATCGTATACGGAAAACAGATTATGCCATCATGGGATCCAAGTCTCCTGAGAAGAAGCATCAGTGGCAGGATGGTACTTATCTTCAGCCGGTACTGGTTTTGAACCGCAGCTAATACCACACACAGCAGACAGCACCCAGGCACCAAAGCCCAAGGTGGTACCCAACCCAAACAGTGCCCGGATTGCTGGCCACTCCACGGGAGAACGGGATGGGAATGGCGAGAGCGACGACGATGACGACGATGACCGTGAAAAGGCGTCCCAAGTAATAACCTCTGTTGAGCCTGCTGGTACGATTGATATCTACCAAGACCTTACAAATGGATACTCTCTCTAATCACGATGAGACTAAGCAGATAAGAAAAAGAAGAAACGCAACAGAGCCAAGAAGACCAAGAAGAAGGCTGGAGCATCTTCTGCGCCAGCTCAGTCATCTCCACCTCGTGTGCTGCTTTCGACTCTTTTCCCTTCTGGTAATTACCCAAAGGGCGAGTTCTTGAAGTACAACGAGAACCTGTCAAGAACCACTGGTGAAGAACTTCGTTATTTAGACCGCATGAATCACTTCGACGATGAATTCCTCAAAGACTACCGCCAAGCTGCAGAGGTCCATCGGCAGGTTCGCCAGTGGTCTCAGCAGCACATCAAGCCTGGCCAGTCCTTGATGTCTATCGCTGAAGAAATTGAAGATGGCATGAGAGCCTTGACTGGTCACCAGGATTTGGAAGAAGGTGATGGCTTGAAGGCCGGGATGGCGTTTCCAACCGGTCTCTGCCTCAATAATGTCGGAGCTCATTATACCCCCAACCCCAGCGATGGCAACAAGGTTGTCCTTCAGTATGATGACGTTATGAAGGTCGACTTTGGAGTCCATGTCAATGGCAGGATCGTTGATAGCGCGTATACTATGGCGTTCAACCCGGTCTATGACAATCTCTTGGCTTCGGTGAAGGATGCAACGAATACCGGGGTGAAGGTGAGCATGTGCATCCCAAACTTTCGCTTTTTTGTCTTTCGACGGAATTCTGACATTTGGTTTAGGCTGCTGGAATCGATGCACGAATGAGCGATATTGGAGCTAGTATCCAAGAGGTCATGGAGAGCTACGAAGTGGAAATCAACGGCAAGACGTTTCCGGTGAAAGCTATTAGGAGCATCACGGGCCATGACATCAAACGATACCGAATCCATGGAGATAAACAGGTCCCATTCGTTGAGAATTCCAGTAACGTCAAAATGGAGGAGGGTGAAGTATTCGCCATTGAAACTTTCGGTACCACTGGCAGGGGATATTTGTGGGACGATGTGAGTAATCACTTTGCGAAGTTTTGGAGATTGAAACTGAGGGGACTTGGTTAGCGGACACTGAAGTACTCACCATAATACCAGACAGGGATATATGGCTACGGAAGGAACCCCTATGTCCCTGTTCCCAACCTTCATCTATCTTCTGCGAAATCCCTTCTCAAGGACATTGACAAGAATTTCGGGACTCTTGTATTCTGCCGTCGCTATCTTGAACGACTTGGAGTGAAGAAGTATTTGCTAGGGGTAAGTTTAGCACCTTACGCCCATGGTATTTTCATACGCATTTAGATACTGATATTTCCATAGATGAACAACCTCATCTCCAGCGGAGTCATTGAGTCGTATGCTCCCCTTGTCGATATCAAGGGGTCGTATATTGCCCAGTTTGAGCACGTAAGATTCTCACGCTTTATGCCTTTCCTTAGCAGAATTTGAACGTCCTCTAACACGATTTGCCAAACCATAGACGATTCTATTGCATCCCAACGGGACTGAGGTTATCAGTCAGTCACGGGGATGACTACTAAAGCAAGCACACAGAGTTTACGTTTGCGACTTTGGCGAGGAAGACTTATTTTACAATTGATACGAGGGGAAATAGTTCATAGTGCGATACTAGTTTCTGAGTTATCCAACTGCGGGAGAGATAATCTTTCTCTTGTCAACCACGTTCGTTAAATCTATGTCAAGCAGGTGGAGGAGGGGTTTAGTTAGCTACCTGATTACGCCCTGTATGGGGCCAATAAGCACATTCTCTTTGTGTACAGATCCTCCAGTCGCGGTTCCAATGTAAGTGTACCTCAACCAAAGGGGCCATCTACTACGTAATAGGGCAGAAATGTCCGGGCTGCATTTATTTCTCTACTATAGGCGGGGATGGATGCATATTCTCTCGGCTATGTGTACTACACGGAATGGCGGCCTTTGACATTCTGAAAATCCATGAAAATGTAGTTTCTCGTTATGTGACTCACAAGTTGGCGACTTGGTGGTTTAATATAAATGACGGCCCCTGAGCTGTGGTCATGGGAGTGTGAAGCCAGCAAGGCAGGAGAGTTGCACTTATCTCTCGACGGCACATCACCCACGCCCACCGCCTTTGACCTCAGGAGGTTTTGAGATATATTTCTTCCATTACACCTATCCACAGTATAACAACATATTTGATTATCGTTTTGGCTGCTTATAGTCACTTCCATCCAAACTCGCTTCCCTTTTGTTAGTAGCCAGCAGTAAAATGGCGGTCAAACAGCTGCTGTGGAGAAACTAAGTTTTTCTGACAGGACTGACATTCGACTTCAAACTTTGGCAGGATGGTTTCGAAGGCTTCCCCTCCTCTCTAACGCATGTTAGCATCAGCCAGAGAATCAGAATCTCCTTTTTTGAATACTTCATCTTGAGCGGCCCTGGACCGAAGCTCCGGGTTTCTTGATCACAAATCTCGCAGCTCCCCACCACTACGGTCGCTTCGAAACGGAATTCTGAGCTAAGACATTGTATGGATGCCGCCGTCCTAAGGCAGAAAATTCGTTGGGACGAAGTGATGCCTTGGTCCGAAACTGGTCGCCTGATCAGGGGCCTGGGGTACCTACCTACCTTCCTGTCGAATCATCCTGGGGCAGAGTGATATGAGGGTTCCCATTCGTGGGTTTATTGGTAATCTATTGACTTCTCAAAACCAACCTCATGTCTTTGGACAGAGTGCAACAGGGACACCAAAAGAGCTGGTCATTACATATCAAAACATTATGGAAGTGTCGTGCCACATCAGCGTTTTGTTGCAAGCGTTGTTGCTGGACGTTGGGACACATTCTCCCCCGTGACGTTGTGTCCATGCAGGCAGGATGCAGAACTCTGAGAGCTGCAGCCCCAGCAAGGCTTGATATACTTCTTGAAAGAGGGTCGTTTGGCCCAAGAGAGCAAATCCGTAGCAACGAGGTATGAATGCATGCATACAGCCAGCGCATGCTCTCTTGGTGACAAACCATGCTCTGATCCGACCTTTTTTGGGACGTGCGGAAGATGTGATGGAAGACAAAGAGGATGTTCTGTCTGTGATAGTTGGGGAGACGCAAGGGACAAACGGTTGCTCAGGAATGCCTGACTGGAATCTACTGGCCACGGTGTAGCAGCAGCGACCCAAAGGCGACCACTACCAGCAATGATAGGTGCAAGAAGTTATCGTATCGAAGGGTTGGGCATCACTCGCCGCAGCTTATATCACCTTAGCTGACGCGGTTACGATAAGTCTATGCAGGATTGCAGTTCGCTTGCTATATCAGCCATCTCGGCATGCTTGAAATTTAGCTTTCGGAGGTGCTGGGTAGTTGCTGGATGAAGATATCGGACATGGGGAGAGTCTGTTGAGACAAAGGGTTTATTAATCGAACTACTATTTGGCCGCCAAGGAACCCCTTCTACCAGATTGCATTGCATATTGAAAAGTGCTGAAATGCAAAAGTACCCGAAATCTTCGCCTTGTACATTATTTAGGAGAATCGACCTGGGGGCAAAAGGAATATATTCCCGCCAAAGCCCCGTCTTCGATGATGGTTACCCACTTGCTCCCTAATGTGGTTCCGAAACCTGCCTCAGTGTTCTTTCACAGTACTTTGCTATATTGTCTGGGCAAGGCGTGACCGCCAGGTATCAATGTTGGGGGCCATCCCAGCCTGATGAAAACCGGATGGCACCAGCCCAATTAGCGGCGCCAATTCCCTTCATTTTCATTAAGACCCTCTACCGCTAGATAACGGGAAGGCTACTACACACCGGGATGTACGTGGCGACTCTCTAGGGAAGAGGATGGGACGTGCAATCATGCAGCCATGTTACTGGTTACAATGTGTGAGAAAACAGCGGTGTATGATGAAGAAAAGCTATTTCAAGCGGAAGTAACTCTTTTATCCTCTTGAGCTTGATTGCAGCGTAGATTCCGGCCCTGACGATTATCGAGAGTACAGAACAGCGAGTGACTGGTCGGACGATTGGTCGAGTTACTTGACTGAGCGGACTTCTTGACATCAGCGTTCGTTCGCCTTGCCAGCGAGAAGTCTGCCTTATTTATTCCCGGAAGCAACACATAGCTAATACCCATTTTTTGATGGCTATCTCACGTTCAGACCCCACATTGCTGGGAGATAACTCCTTTCGACGAGGTTTTACAAGGTTTAGTTCCCAGCTATTTGAGCATCATTGTATGCTTCTTTTCTCGCCCTGCATTAACGCGTCAGCAAGGGTGTTTTTAGCTTTCGATGATGGCTCCATTCTTTTGCCTTGTCTGATGAGCTGGCTATCGAATTGGCCTTTTGCCATATTCAGTTTTATAATGACTGCAAATTGACAAGTGAGGCTGCTCTTGGCGGTTAAGTTTGCCTGATCAAGCTCCTGGGTTTGTTTTTTACGGTGACATCAGAAGGCTTTCTCGGTATTTTCTCTAGCCATTCTCCCTCTTTAAGAGAACCGCAATTTTATACACGTCGTGTGAAATTCGATTCTACGAAGTGTGGCCTATTTCACTCCTCAATAATCTCACCAACATCACATATTTGACCGCTTCGAAGCAAGAAACCTCCCACTACTATATTCCGAATGGACCCCGAAGGTTATTTTGGCCCATACTTGGCGGACGGCGGCTATCCATACCATGATATTCCACCAGACGAAGATGAACGCAAGGACCATCAGCAACAGACATCGATGAATGTCTACGGAAACGACTGTTTTCTTGAACTAAGGGGTTCCCAGTCCACAGGGAGGCAGAACTACGGCTCTGGAGTGCCCATCCATCTGAACAATGCTTATTGTTATGGACTTCCACCAACAAAGAGACCATCCGAGCTCAGACCAACAGAGACTCGACTTGGTGGGAGATATTGGGAGATGGCTTCTAGCTCTGCTTCGACAGCTCCGAATCTCTGGACCGAACCATCTTCTAGGCCAACCTGCCCCTCTACCTCACAGACGTCTGAATTGGACCAAGGAATCTACGATTCTCAAAAAAACATGATGGCCACTACTGATCCAGTGGAAAACCAGGATCATAACGTGTCTAGGCCTTCAAATATGGATGACGACCTTCTATGCACCACCGGAGGAGGTATGTTGCTCCCCTCCTTGACTTGCTCATATTATTACGATGATAAATCTAAGACTTTTATCAGTACTTGGTGACGATACGGATAGGCTGGTGGATGATCACTTAATCCAGACTTCATTTACGCAGCTACCAATGGGCAATCATTCCCAACCAAACCCACCACCCTGGCCAGAATATTCCGTGTACGGTTACGGAGTTCCTGTTGGTCAGCGTGACGACAACAACCAAGCTAGCTCTATTATATCTACGGGAGATGCCTTGGTCGGATATGGTTCTCAACTTCATTTTGGATCGAGTGAGCAGCAGGATGCTGTAGTGGTCAACAATACGTATCGAAATTTGACTGTTTTGGGCGAACCCCTGGAATGTGAGGGGCAACAATCTCTCCAGCCGCCGGCCGCTGTGTATGATACAAGTGGTGATAAACAGCGAGGGTCAAAGCAGAAGAGCTGCTGGTTTTGCCGCTTCAAAAAGGGAAAGGTATCTAATCTTTAAATGTTTAACGATTGTGCGACTCAATATTGACTATAGTGTAGTGCACTGGAGGGACACCTTGTGACGGCTGCAAAACTATCATGAAACGCAAAGGAGCGTACCTCTACAAGGCTCCATGTTTTCGAAACCATTTGGAAGCGTTCTCTGGGTTATTGTTTCCAGGTAACACTGCCTCTAAAAAGAAATATATGAGACCGTGCACTTACTGATATATTGATGGCTAGCTACCTTGAGACGCCGAATATGGCCGCGAACGTGGGCCGAGGACTATAAAAATGGATACCCTGAGAACAGATTCAACAACAGTTTTATGATCCCGCTTACTGCTGGGTTTGGGAAACCTATTCAAGTTCTTGGGATCGTGTCTGCTGTGCAACGAGAGGACATTGAACCATCTCGAAGGTTGAAAACAGACGAAACCACAAGAGAGCCAACCGTTTTCTCCGAAAAAGTTCTCCCAATTCTGCCAGCCTGCCGTCAAAGCAAAGAACTTGTGTACCAAATTAGTTACTGGGTTGACGATGTGGCCCGAAGCCAAAATCTGGCCACGCTTTCGTCCTGGGTTACTGCCGCTGAGAAAAACGATATACTCAGCACTGCCAGTGGCAGCGTCTTGCGCGCAGTTTGCCGCTACTATGGTGAATGTGACGTGAGATCAGCTCTGTCAGGTCTGCCGGAACCGTTTGTTGAAGTCGATTGGCGTGGGGTGCGCCCAAATGATACACTTCGGCACGCCATGAAGGTGGCCATTCTCGCGATTGTTATGTCAACTTGCATGCGCATACACACAGATGGGTTCCAGCAATTACGGCATGCATTTCCAACCGCAGGACCAGGGTTACATAAAAGGTGGATGATACCGCGCCCGGTAAACAAATTGCTCAAGTACGCTGTTTGCCGCAACCTAATGGCGCTCACAAAAGTCGTACTTATTGGACTGGACAAGTTATTGAACCTGAAAAGGACAGAAATACCCGTGGGCCATGTTACTTGTATCGTTACCCTTCTGGCTAGCGCCATAAGCGCCGCCCAGGTATCCCTGGCGGACGTCTGTATCATGACGCAAGGGGATGAAGAGACTGTTCCGTATCGGGAGGCGAGCGAAGAGATTTCAAAAATAAGCTACGAATTTGACAAGATAACCTGTCTTTTTCACGGCGGATGCAAGATCAAATCCATCAGCACAAAACAGCAATATCAAAAGCTAGACGATAAAACGAAGGATCTGGTGGATGATATTGCAGATATCATACCTGCACTCAGGGGTAAGCTTAAATCTGATTCCCTCCCCTCCCCTCTCCATTTTCCCTTACTGGCCAGAATTTAATCTTTCAATATATTAGAAAATACGAGCCACATCCGCGGCCTCGACTTTGGGAACATGGACCTGAGAGAAGTCGCGGATCTCAATACTGACAGGGTCTTCTGTGCGCTTCTGAATCTGATGTTAGGAGATAGTACGCGCACACGAAGGCGTCGGGGATGAGGAGTCTATTGATTCTTTTTGAGTACCAGTGAGGGCGGGTTTTTTCCGGTTTTTGAATAGACTTGCACTTTACCCATTGTATTGATGGATGGTTAAGTCGCTTCAACACAGTATGACTTGGTGCGAGGTTCTTTTATCCCATGATGTTTACTTTCTCTTCCGACTCCCTGGCTGGGTGGTTCCGCTCGCCTTCATTTGTTTTCAACCTCAACTACTATGTACGGGGATGTGAAGGAGATATGATTCTTGTTATGTTATTGGGTACTTCGTCAAAAGGGAGGGATGCGGCAATTTGCAACTAGAAGTTTTGTAGAGATATTTTGCTTTTAAAGACTTGCATTAAACAGCATAATCTAAAAGAATTTATTACATTCCATGCCAGAAAGACGACATAAGAAATACAAGATGATAATTTAAAGGGATGTCCGTCATAATAGATAGTCCTCGCCGCTCCATGGATACCTGGAGCGGAAGGGTGGAGTAGACGACAGTCTCTGCTAAAAAACTGTTACAGGCTTGATCTTCCACTTGCGATTGTATAAAACGAAGTATGCATACGAGGGCCATAGAAAGGCGACATGATGCTGGCAATGTTGTGGTTTGTTTTGGGGGGTTTTCTTGTCCTTTGTTCAATCCTCCTCTCCTCTCCAAATCTTCCATTCCACCTTACTCTTCTTTCTAAATCCAACTCCTCTCCTCAGTCTCGCTTGGGCACCATGGCTTTCCTGGTTATTTGAACCGGTGTTGACTACCCTGATGAGCTTGGGGGCAAAGCGAGAAATGGTAACGGAATGAATGCATTAAAAGGTTACCAAAATCGCCCAACGAGATATGTGTTGGGCTCGATCATCGTCATCATGAATGATCTTCCTATGAAAGAGAGACACCGAAAAGGGCACAAACAAGTATCAAAAAAAAAGTCGAAATGGAAAGCGATGTTGATGAAAGAAGAGAGAATTCACGAGGGCCACAAAGAGATTTTAACAAAATCACTAGCGCGCTTTCCCGGCCCGACAGCGTTTCCGATGAATCACGTGGTCTACTTCCCAATTCGTCCTAGCGCACCTGCAGCCACTTTTTATATCCGACAGACGTCCTCCATGCCAACCTTTCCTTCTCTTTTTCTCTTCTTTCTCTTCTTCACACATTTTCATACAAAAATACCTCTGAACGCGTTAATCAACCTCCAATTCCTGGTTTCTTTACGAAACCCTCCATAGGATGGCTAGGTCATATTGGCGAACTAGACTGAAAATACGGGCATTTTTTTTGGCTTCGCGACCTGTGTTTTTTACAGCCCGGTGGTCGCTTTGGAGTCACCTGCTGTCCGCACATATCTGCTATTTTTACACCGCGTATATGTGTATAGCATGCTGTAGTGTTGTAGCGTCATCCATCGTGGATTTCAGTGGCTTCAGGCAATAATTGTATTCAGAAAGGCTGTGATATATTATATTTGGGTGCAAAAGAGCCATCGAACGGGAACATGCTTTTCCCTGGCTTTCGCCCGTACGTTGTGTGCGTCGCGTGCGCCGCGTGCGCCGCGTGCGTGCTGATCTTGATAGAGGATCCATAAAAACGTGGTGTACCGCTTTGATCGACAGGCCGCAGACAAAAGACTGCATAATCAGATGCAATTGATTACTGAATCTTGTTATTGAGAGCTATTAAAATGTCTGTTGCAAAGTGATTATTATTATTATTATTATCATTAATAGGGGTGGCCCTTGGCTAAATCTACCCTTCTATACGGAGTATATCCATTGTTATAGGCAAATGATGGTACAAGATTGAAGATAAATGTCAAACCGAAAAGAAACATGGGGAAATGGGACGGGGTATCTCATGGGAAAGCAAAACCAAAAAAAAGGACCAAAAAGAGCAATGGAATGCGTATGCGACATGAAGAGGGCAATAATAGTAAAGATAAGGGAAGTGTCCATAGTGCAGCCTCGAAAACGATAGCATCGCGTCAAAGCGAAACCTTTAATGCGTGTCGTCCGGAGAAAGCTACTAAAGGTTCGAACGTTGGAATGAGACGAGGATGTCGGGCATTGGTTTCATCTGAATATCATGTCAGTAGCTAGTCGCGCGGTCGAGGTTTCGGTTGTACAGTATAGAGACGCGAGGAGATAAACTGGAGGGATAGCATACTCATCAGTCATTATCGGTTTCTGCAAACTCGAGCCATTTTCCGTTTATGGCCCGTTTCCAGAATCGTACTGTGCCATCATCCCCAGAAGAGAGAAGGCAATCTCCTGTCGGGTCCGTCAGAACATGGTTCATGAGGGTCACAACATGGTTGTGGCAGCAAGATGGATAGTACGTACCCGCTTGGGAAAACTCCACCTGCCACACGTCCAAGTGTTTGCTATTAATTGACGCGACTTCCTTGTAGGTGTGCTTGAAGTGTGTATCTCCACCCCCTTGTCGATTCAAAAGTGTGGCAGGGGACCGGTTGGCCAAAGCCGTACCGATACCAGACTGTGTAGATGCACGCCCAGCAGATGAATGGGATGAAGTTGACGTAGGTCGGTTGCTAGCACCATTCGCCGTATTACTTGCCGCACTGGACAATGTCGTGTAGACTTCAAATACTCTGACGACTCCGTCTTTCGATCCACTAGCAATCAAATCAAACCCGCGCACAGACCCGTTGGCCCAGGATATATCCCGGACCAAGCCATTATGCCCGCCAAGTTCAATGGCATGGTAAAATCGCCGATTCGCATCCGTGCGGTAAACCTTAACGGTGTCCATAGCTGCGACCACAAGGGATAGGCACTTGCTATCCCAGCCAGGCAGAACAATTTGCGTGTAATCCATTGGATCATGATGGAACTGCACTTTGAAGCTTGTTTCCTCACCACGCGACGGCTCTGCGCAAACCCTAAACTGGTCCAACTGCTGCCATTCTGCCAGGCTGTCGGGACTGACGGGCTCAAGAACAGTGAGAAGCCCATCGCGCGTAATCAGCGCGAGGTAAGATTCGAGATCAATGTTCCGAAAGTCTAGTGAGACATAGGGAGTGCGGACGGGAGAAGTAAGGCGAAAAATATTCCGAAACCGGCGCCCAGAATTGGGAGGCTGAGTAACGTCTTCCTGCCATATCTTGAACTTCATATCCTCGCCTACGCTGCCAATGTGCTGCCCTGTAAATGGGCCATTCCATGCTGCCTTTAAACATGGAAGTAATGGGAAAAAAATCAGTCAGAAGAAATTTGCTCGCGCGCATACGTCAAAGCTACTACGAAATGAACAAGGATCTTTTCCAGGGGTAATAGAATGAAAGAAGAATCCTCTTTTATTTTTCACGCAAAGAAGTAAGGACTTACGTCGCGAATTTCAGCATCATGGGCTCGCCATGTATCTATAAGCTGCCAGCCTGCATCCTTCTGATCCCAAACCTTGATGCGATGATCGGACGACGCGGTCAGAATGCGGTTGCCGTAGAAATTGAATTTAGTGACTGTCACCAGGTCGCGGTGGCCGGCATCAAAGTCAGTAAAAGCAGTCATATCGCGCAAGTCACTCCTCGTCTTCTCCCTCTAATCTCCAGGGATTCCCGGACCACTTCGTTTTCTTCGTTGCTTTTCAGCTGTGAAGTCGCGGGCTGCCGAGAATGACGTTTATACGTCACGTGGATGCAAGCTTAGCTTTTTCCGGAACATTTCTTTTTCCCGGCTGATAGGGCGGTGATGGAGGGCAGAATAACGTCGGGGAAACATCGCGACAAACAAATAATGACGATGTTGTTGACAACTGGCACTACAAGTTAGGATCTTTTACAGCTCGACATGCTTTTGGGATTTGCTGCAGTTTGGAGTGCTCGATTTTCGGTATAGATATGCGGGGTGTACAGGCGTCGTATTTTCCAAAATGAAACATACCCTCACTCGCAATGAGGCATGGAGCTTGTTGGCGCTGGTTGCCGCTTGTCTCGGTGTCATTGCCAACACTTTTCAGGGTGATGGCGAACCCTTAATCGCGTCACTTGCTATTAGTGGTATAGCATTTGCAGCTGCATTTAGTTTGATACGATGGCTAGGAGGAGTGTTCATGAAGGCTGGATTGAAGGGGAAGGACATGTCGAAGTTGCGACAAGTCGAGATGTACGGCCCTAAACATATAGTGTCCCCAAAATTAAATATGTCGCTGACAATCTCTTAGCCCGGAAACGATGGGCGCGGTGTGCGCGATCGTTTACATATTATTATTGATAGTTTTCATTCCATTCCCGTTTTACAAAGATATTGTAGCGGCGACGTCAGGAGGCGGGAATCGAGACGTGGTGTTACCGGTGCACCATGTCGAAACAGGACGGTTTCTTCATCGCTTCCCTCATAATAAGGTACGGGGGTCTTTAGATTGGCGTGGTGGTGCTGTCATTTCATTAACAAATTATTCCACCCTACAGCTGGCCTCGTTTCTCTCCGGCCTTCTATCACTCCAGTCCATTGTGATTCTTGGTATTGGTGACGACATGCTCGATATAAGATGGCGACACAAAGTGCTTATCCCCGCATTCGCCTCAATACCAATGCTTATTGTGTACTTTGTCGATTTTGGCGTCACCCACGTTGTTGTCCCTGTCCCGTTGCAGAGGTATCTGGGGCGCTTCATAGACCTTGGCTGGCTCTATTACGTATACATGGCTGCGGTTGCGATCTTCTGCCCCAACAGCATCAACATGCTTGCTGGGATCAATGGGATTGAGGTATCTCAGTCGCTTGTTATTGCGACGCTGTTGGTGATCAACGACGCCCTCTACCTCGCGCCCTTCACCCCGTACCCTCATCCAGCGACAGACTCGCACCTTTTCTCAATTTACCTCTTGCTACCATTTATCGCCGTATCATTTGCGCTCTGGTGGCATAACTGGTATCCGGCCAAAGTATTCGTTGGAGACACCTACTGTTACTTTGCCGGCATGGTCTTTGCAGTTGTCGCCATTCTTGGCCATTTCAGCAAGACGCTCCTTCTCATGTTCATCCCGCAGATCTTCAACTTCGTGTACTCTACCCCTCAGCTATTCCATTTGGTGCCTTGCCCAAGACACCGGCTACCGCATTTCAATGCCCGCACGGGGCTGCTGGAGCCGTCGGTAACAGAATGGCCGCGTCCACCCCCGCTCATCATTGCAACGGCACTTGAGCTGCTGCACCAGCTGCGACTTGTGCGGATACGGAAAAACGAAGTGGGGGAGATTGTCGAGTCTACGAACCTGACGATACTGAATCTCTGGCTGGTATGGTTTGGTCCGTTGAGAGAAGACCGGCTTGCTATACATATAGTGATGCTGCAGGTAGTTTGTGGGATTGCGGGGTTACTGGTCAGACACAAGCTTGCGCTGTGGGTGTTTTCCGAAGACAACCGTGGATTTGGATCACTGGCGAAGTCATAGATAGACATACAACAATAACAATATAATATCGAATCAATAGAGTATTTCTTATGTCTTGGCATTGCCGCCAGCCGCCGCTTGCCGGGCTCCGATAAGCGGCGAATCGGCTTCGGCGAAACCCCGCTTCCCGGGTCACATGGCCTGGCCAATCACAGCGCGGTTCTTTGCGCTGACCGCCGACATCGGCGGCTTCCCCTCCTCCGCGGTGCAAAGCTGTCTGTCTCTTTCTTGCCATCTGCTATATACAACAACCTCGTCCCGTCTCGCTGCTCTCCTTCTCACTATCCTCTGCTCTCGTTCTCCTTGTTCATCGTTGATTATAATTATTACACCGGGACACGCCACCGGAGAACAGCTAGCTAGCTATCTTAACAGCCACCCCGACAAAAGCAGAAAACAAGAAACCATGCCTGCTGTTGAGAAGAAGCCAAAGACCCTTTACGACAAGGTCTTTTCCGAGCATGTCGTAAACGAGCAGGAGGACGGAACTATTTTGCTTTATATCGGTATGTGTCATGACATTTTATTGCGCGAGGGAGGGCTGTGCCTTGAACTATGCAAGGCTAACCAATTCTATAGATAGACATCTAACCCACGAAGTCACATCACCCGTACGTTGCACCTGGAGCCAGCTTATTTTTTGTATAGAACCCCATTCTGACGGTTTTTGAGTAGCAAGCGTTTGAAGGCCTCAAAAATGCAGGCCGGAAAGTACGGAGACCAGACTGTACTTTGGCCACCGTAGACCACGTATGTCATCATCACCTTTTTCCTTGAACTACGTGATTTTAAAACTAACAACTCGACTATAGAACATCCCTACCTCGTCCCGAAAAACCTATAAAAATGTCGAGACTTTCGTCCAAGAGGCCGACTCGCGGCTTCAATGTATGACCCTGGAAGAGAACGTGAAGGATTTCGGCATCACATACTTCGGCTTGGGCGACAAGAGACAGGGTATCGTCCACATTATCGGCCCGGAACAAGGGTTTACTCTCCCCGGTACAACCGTTGTCTGCGGTGACTCTCACACATCCACGCATGGTGCTTTTGGCGCCTTGGCATTTGGTATCGGCACCAGTGAAGTTGAACATGTTTTGGCTACACAGACTCTTATCACCAAGCGCAGCAAAAACATGCGTGTCCAGGTGGATGGTGAGTTGCCGCCTGGTGTGACTAGCAAGGATATCATTCTCTACGTGATTGGCGTTATCGGAACCGCAGGTGGCACTGGAGCTGTCATTGAATTCTGCGGTTCAGCTATCCGGGGGCTGAGTATGGAGGCGCGCATGTCCATGTGCAACATGAGTATTGAGGCTGGTGCCAGAGCTGGTATGGTTGCACCAGACGAGACTACTTTCGAATATTTGAAGGGAAGACCACTGGCCCCAAAATACGATAGCCCTGAGTGGAAAAAGGCTGTCAAGTATTGGTCAGGCTTGAAGACTGATGAAGGTGCCGTATTCGATAAGGATGTCTTCATCGACGCCAAGGATATTGTCCCCACCGTTTCTTGGGGTACCTCCCCACAGGACGTCGTGCCCATCACTGGCGTCGTGCCTGGACCAGATGACTTCCCTGATGAGGCTAGGAAATCAAGCGCAAAGCGCGCTCTTGAATACATGGGACTCACTGCCGGCACTCCTATGCAAGACATCCCCGTTGATAAGGTTTTCATTGGATCCTGCACCAACTCCCGTATTGAAGATCTTCGGGCAGCCGCTCATGTTGTTGAGGGCAAGAAGGTTGCTGCCAACATCAAGCGGGCGATGATCGTTCCGGGCTCTGGTTTGGTCAAGCAACAAGCCGAAGCTGAGGGTCTCGACAAGATTTTCACTGACGCTGGGTTCGAGTGGAGAGAAGCTGGCTGCTCCATGTGTCTTGGCATGAACCCGGATATCCTTTCTCCTCGCGAGCGATGCGCCAGTACATCGAACCGAAATTTCGAAGGTCGCCAAGGTGCTGCTGGTCGAACACATCTGATGTCGCCTGCCATGGCAGCAGCAGCTGCCATTGTCGGAAAACTTGCTGATATCCGAAAAATCGAAACTGCTCATCCATTGACCCAAAAGAAGGCCGCACCAAAGGTTGATGTGCACGCCTCCGTCGATGAAATTGATACTGAAGATGACCTTGATCGTATCCTTGACTTCCCGGAAGATAATGAACCTCACACCAACAGCTCCGCCGCACACACGTCATCAGCTGGCCTCCCAAAATTCACCACCCTTAAAGGCGTCGCAGCACCACTCGATCGTGCAAACGTCGACACTGACGCCATCATTCCCAAGCAATTCCTCAAGACCATCAAGCGCACCGGTCTCGGTAGCGCCCTCTTCTTCTCTCTCCGATACAACGAGGACGGTTCCGAGAACCCCGATTTCGTCCTCAACCAGGAGCCCTACCGCAACGCCAAGGTCCTCGTCTCAGGAGTTAACTTTGGCTGTGGTTCCTCCCGTGAGCACGCCCCCTGGGCCCTCCTTGACTTTGGCATTAAATGCATAATCGCCCCCTCATACGCCGATATCTTCTTCAACAACACCTTCAAGAACGGCATGTTGCCCATCATCATCAGCGATGACGCCGTATACCAAAAGATCATGGCTGAAGCCCGCGCTGGCCACGAGCTCGAAGTCGACCTCCCCAACCAGCGCATCAATGACGCCGCCGGTAACAAGCTAGCGGACTTCGATGTGGAGGAGTTCAGAAAACACTGCTTGGTCAACGGTCTGGATGATATTGGACTTACCATGCAGATGGAGGAGAAGATCAAGAAGTTCGAGACTCACCGTTCCTTGGAGACGCCATGGTTGGATGGCACTGGATATATGAAGCGGGGTAATGGCAAGAAGGGACCTGTGATGGTGCAAGCTGCGCCTGTGCCCAAGACGAATAGAGGTGATGTTAAGGGGGAGCCTTTGGAGTGGTGATGTAAAAGAGATATAGAGCTTCTTCGTTTTCCGATTTTTTGATCTAAACAAAAGGAGCAGTCCGCTTTTTGGTTTGCTCATGATGATATTCATGTTATTTGTTTACCCGATTTATTTATTTATCTTGCTGGATCTTCATATATACACTTGGTCGCATCTTGCTTTCTATCTACATGTTCGGTTTCTTAGCTAGTAATCTGTTGGCCTTTTTTTTCTGTGTCTTAGAGAAAAAGGATTTTTGGGCCTAAAGACAACTATTTTGATTTCTTTCCGTACAAGCTTCACATGTGCTTCCATCTGGTTTTGTCTATGTGCTGCATCCCGTTCCTGACTGTGAGATATATCGTCTATCACTTACATGGAGAGCAGTCTGGCCTTTGTCATCGCGATCAAAGATAGATGCTTGGTTCTGCCGTAGAAGCTCTCTCAATCTATTTAAATCACCATCTTCCGCATATTTGAATATCAAGGAATCTCTTGAAACGACGTTGTATGTCTTGAAACAAAATGCCCACTCGATTTGGCTTCGTGCGGTATATACTTCCCAGACTTTCCCAGACAACTACGTCGGTAGTACTACGCGAAGAGCAGGTCGCCTTGATGTGCCGTGTTGAGATCTGGTCAGTACGTTAGAGAGCGATTATGAAGAAGATGATGACGGTGATTTTGGTGAGATAGATGTGATTTGAGAGGCAATACTCCGTGTTGCACCATCTTGACCTTCTGCCCGTTGCATCTGAAAGCGCCATTGACCGACTCTATTCGGTTCAGTTAATACCAGACATCAACTTGCTGAAGAGTATCCTCTTTCTTACGAGTGCGCTATGTAAAGCGTTGACTTTATTCTCTCCAGCCTTGCCAAAATCCTATCAATGTCACACCTTCTCAGTGTTTTTCGCTTTCCGATCTTTGTCTGTAGCTCACTGAGAAGCTCAGAAATAAAGTCAACGGCCAAACGACATTGCTCTGCTTATGGCATCACTCGCATATGCGGCGAGGCTCCGTGCCTCGAATTCCAGCAGAATGTCATTTAGCAGCTGGATCTCGTCGACGCATGCCTTTAGTTCCGGCGTCGCAGATTTGACAGTGCTCAGGAACTCCTTGACCTAGAAGATCTTTTCCGCTAGTTGAATCATGAAGGAGGCAGGAGGCAGCTCTGAGACCACCGCTTACAAGGGCCAGCGCTTCTGCCATTGATAGCGACTCTTTCAAGCATCCCAATAGCCCAGTCTCGAATAGTGTGATAGGATTCCGGCTGGTCAACGAATGCGTGCAATATTTTAAATTATGAAGAAAATATTATGAGAGAGCCCATTAAAGCCAATATGGGATATCCAGAAAGAGATTCAAGCTGAGATTGCTTCTCGTGTCCAAAACCGTGACGGAATTTGTAGTGATGCAGCTCATGTGCGGGGCTGGGCCATTGCAGCGTAGCAGGCATCCTACTACTAGGTACATGTACATTGTACATTGCATAATGTATGTGCGTGTACAGACTGTATCTGGAGTAATCCGCGTGGTAGTTCCTGATCGATTGAAAAACATTATTTTGAGGTTTACTTGTTGGTGTTATTGCTGTACCATTTGCTTAATATCTGGTTAAACGACGGTCGACCGTTTCCTAAGCCCTAAGGATGTCTGTTGTCTAGTAGTATCTACCTGGTATCTGGGTAGTACTATGCAAGTTAGAGTCCGAATTACTCGTGTGCATTGGGTGATATGCTGTACATGCTTGCTACAATAGCAGCAACTTCTCATCATATCCTTAAACGTCGGAGTCACCGAATCCGAAATTACATCAGAAGCCAAATTGTCAGAATCTGATGCTGGAGCGATCGCTCCTCTGTCAAGCCGATCGATTTAGGGCTGAGTGGAGTAGTTAATTAACCTCTGCCGATCACTTATATATAGTTAACTATATATTAATTCTTGATAATCATGATTATTCATGAATCATGATACAACGTCGCCCTGCGACTTGATGAGTAACTCGGAGGTACAACCTGCGATATTGATGAATTATTTCCGTTGTTTATCTCCCAGATTCGGCGGGCAAGACAGTTGCCAGCCAAATGCTAACTAACCTTCTAAAATATTTTGGTAAGATTAAACAGCTCCCAGGAAGGATTCAATCATGCACTGTGATTATTCAACCATAATACTTTTCTCTGGTCTCACTGTGGTGTAAGATCGATAACAGGGAAGCTTCAAGGCCATCAGAACGGCATGTCTCTGGCCTCCATATGGCCTTGTTTCACAGTTGCAGCCCTAAAATATCCAATCTGACCGACCAACCGAGCTCGCGCCTCGTGTTTTCTGTGTATGTGTTATCTTTCGCCTTCTGTGAGAGTGCGAGTGCGTCTTACTAACGACCACCCCGGTAAATGGGCCCTATCATGACCAACAACAAGGATATCTCGATCTGGCTGTTGCCAGTTGTCAAGCCACCATCACAGGGTGGGATTCGGATGCCGGTAAGCCCCTAGCTCAATCCGCCGATTGAAGAGATTTTTCTGCCCTATGCTCGGAGAAAAGAATGCGAGCTCAACGTTGGCACCTTGGGGGGCAGGGATTCGGGAACCAGGGCATAGCTTTGTATTTCCCCTGGGCGTTCTACTAAGGATGCCTCAGTTCTGAGGATATTGATACTAATTCCTTGGCTAGGATGGAAGAGGAAGCTTGTTGTTTCATTTCTCGAACTGCTTTGTTGAACTGACTGCCGTTAGGATTCATCGTGTAACTTTTTCCCTCGAATAGCTGGGTTTCCGTTCCAGTAACCACTTAGCCCATATTGAGGCCAAGTAGCGGTAGTAATTAACGGGGAGCATGCTTTCTGGGAATTCTTTTTACTGGAGTGTTTGTAATAATATTCTGCCATCTTTGGGTTTTCTTTTTGCTTTTTATTTTTCGATCTAGACCCTTGCCAGATGGTCGAGCTAACCAGTGGCTCGGGCCATGTCTCCAAACCGCTCGGTTCCGAACATCGAGTTCCACCAGATTCCCAGCTAGTCGAAATTTTATTGGAGAATATAAGCAATAACGTTCGGGTGTCAGATATTTAAAACTCTACTGTCTGAAATCTGTCATTGTGGAGCGCCGAATAATGTCGGTGGCGATGCCGGTCCCGGGCGATGTGATGGATGATGGAATCGACTCCTCGAGACTTGCAGCTTGCAAGTTCATATCGAAAAGAAGAAAGGAAAGAATAATAAAGAGGAATGATCAAATGGGAGCTAAGCCATTGAGCGTAACCACGATACACAAGAAAATGTTGTAACTTCACGTAGGCGAGTTCTCCATATCTTTTACTGTTTTCAGTATTATTGCTGCTATCAACTTTCACGGTGGAAAATATTGGTGTTGCCCGGTTGTATAAAATCATTGACATGGTCGGTTTGCCAGGCGCCAAACGAATCCACTGGCAGGTTTTCATTATGGCATTTTTGTCTCTGACTGTGCATTATTCTTAGCGTAAAGAATGTTTCCACATGTCTCTCATACGATGTCCGCCTTCCCTGTTCGATAATGAATATTATTGTTTCTTCTGCAGATGGTTAGTGACGTGATAGCATGGCGCTAATCCTGCATGGAAGATAAAAATCTCTTACTCAGTGTGTTCAGCCGGCTGCCTGTTAGCTCAAATGT
Source organism: Helicocarpus griseus UAMH5409 (assembly GCA_002573585.1). Taxonomy (NCBI): domain Eukaryota; kingdom Fungi; phylum Ascomycota; class Eurotiomycetes; order Onygenales; family Ajellomycetaceae; genus Helicocarpus; species Helicocarpus griseus. The sequence goes on along the minus strand of PDNB01000134.1, from coordinate 179 downwards.
ACTCTGTCTACGGAGTAGACCTGATAGAATACCACGCGTGGACGAATGAAAATCGGGTTGTATCCTGCAGTGCCTGGACATTCGCGGGCCAGATACTCCGGTTTTATCATCCACTTTACGGAATTTATTTACCCTTCTTCTTCTTTTTTTTTTTTTTTTTTTTTTTTTTTTTTTCTCCT
>PDNB01000133.1:22247-80800 GCA_002573585.1 Helicocarpus griseus UAMH5409 | reverse complement strand
GGGCTTTAACTGAAAACCCGCCCAAACGGGTTTTTTCGCGGGTCGGGTCAGTGACCCGGCGGGTTCAGCAGGTCGGGTTAACAACACTAACCATATCTCGTACAGTCGCAATCCGGGGTGGCTGACCTCACACAGCCATGGATAGAACCCACTCAATAAGAGATTCTTCCTCTGTAAGACAGAGTTTTCAGTTATTTGGTGGAGTATCAACGCGTGCTGTACGACCATTGATGCGATAAGTAAGAGTAGAATGAGGGACATCATACAACCTTGCTGCAGCTTGTACACTTGAAATTTGACCTTCATTAAGTGCTTGAATGGCCAAAAGAAGCCTTGCTTCTTGAAAAGAAGCTTGATGACTTTGCATTGTTGAGATTTTAATGTTTGTATGAAGAAACTCGTTGTGTGATGGGAAAGTGGCCCGCTCGCTTGTGGATTACGTTATATCGAGCTTCTTATAATTTTTGGACTGCAGCTGATAGGTGTCATCCTCAATGAAGCGGGGTTTTGAGGAGAGTAAGCTTAAATGTCAAACCGGACCCCTAGATACTAATGCGTCGACTTCCTTCGATACACTGAATTTCTTTTTTCATTCTCTTTCCATTTTGGGGGAAGCGGAAGAGGGGCGGGCAGTCGGGTGATATGAACTGCCATCCCATACTTAAAGAGAAATACACCGTTGACCTTTTTGTCCATTCGAATACGGTCTCGATTTCAACTTCTACGCCGTCTGCTGCCTTGGCAGTACTAATGAAAGTGCGATATCGCCTGGCGAGTTTCACGAAGATCACCTGGCGGGTGCAATAAAGAGAATGATGGAAGTTAGCGGAACTGCTGAATTACAGGATTTGTATGGCAAAAAGGGAGGGCGTGTCTCCTCAGCACTTTCCGAAGGAAAAACCTCACATCTGAGATCATGGTTTTATGCTTGAGAAGCACCATTACCAGCCCTCCCTGGGAGAAGCTGGTGTAGTAATGATTATAAGGAGGGAGATGATTCCCAGCATCTGAACATGACTGGTGAAATGGCCGGTTTTGATATTTTTAGGCGCGGGTCTTCCGGACGCCCTATTGCTCTAGTTTGATGTGCCTGAGGCAATGTTTAATGGTGTCCGGCCCTGCTGTCAGAATTCTGGAAATGGGGACGGGTCACTTCCTATGTTTAGAGACGCCGGACTATTGGGCCTTGCGGTCGTACTTGCCGCCTTGGCAAACCTTCCACGATCACTTCCAATTACGAATCCGAAAGAAACATACCCCGAGTGTCTTAATTTCTTTCTTTTAGAGAAATGTATCCTTTGAATGCTCTCACAAAGCGCGCTTTAGGTGATGTGTGGACTCATTTCATCATGAGACTTCCTGGTTTCCCGCTCTGGTGGCTGGTTGTGATGGCTGGGTCAAGCACAGCTAGCACGGCTAGCACACTGGAAACAAGGACAACAGATCATTATGAGCACCGTCCATTAGACGAAACTATTGAAGACTTGGGATTGCAGCAAATTGTTGCAGATATTCCGGACATGGAACAAGCAAGGTATCCATTGAGCCGGCGATGTGAAATAGCAGTATGAGCTAGGGTTTTCTTTGTTCCAGAATCTGCTCTTCCACACTGGAACCACTATATTGTGCATACTGAGCTCCTTTTTTATAGTGCCATCTTCTTTCGATCGCGCTTCCATCTGCCGTCCAATTCCCCGGTTCCGATTCCTATATTCATAACCAAGGAAGCTATTGGGCTAAGCAGCAGACTGATCGATCTCCAAGTTGCTTCGTCGCAGTAAAAGATGCCTTCTCTATATCCGTTTGTCTTACAATATCTCAAAAGATGCAGTGTCCTTTTAGTGTTCGCAGTGGAGGCCATTCGCCTGTTCCTGGGGCATCTAATGTCAAAAGTGGTATAGCAATCGATCTTCGAACGATGAACGACATAACACTGTCTCACGATAAACAGACGGCTTATATTGGTGCAGGGGCTACATGGGGTGACGTGTATTCCCACCTAGATGAGTTGGGCTTGATGGTTGTAGGGGGCAGGGTGCCTTCTATAGGTGTTGGAGGCCTGATTCTTGGTGGTATGTCACGGCCTTTACTTTGGAGACCTATCTCACTCGAACTTAACATATGGCAGGAGGCATATCTTTTATTTCTGGGACGAAGGGATTTGCTTGCGACAACGTCGTAAACTATCAGGCGAGTTCTTTTAACCCACATCTCTTTGGTCCCAGTAAGTTGAAGGATGTGCTAATTGGAGTTCTTTTATGAGAACAGGTTATTTTAGCCGATGGCCGACTACGTAACGTCAATCAGACCTCTCACCCAGATCTCTATCGAGTTTTGCGGGGTGGAGGAAACAATTTTGGCATCGTCACCCGCTTCGATCTTGACACTTACCCTGAAGGAGAGATGTGGACCACCATGCGCTCTTACCATTTCAGCGCTAAGGAACATATAACTGCCGCACTAGAGTTCTTCAATGACAACGCTACTAATGATCCTAATCTATCCATAATAACGAGTTTTTCGTTTGTCAAGGGCCATTGGGTTTGCGGTTACATTGTCCACTATGCCGACCCAGTACCCAATCCGGACATTTTTCGATCTAGTTTTAAACAACTCGAAAACGTCACGGCTCTGGAGGAAAGTAGTCGAATTGCACGTCTTCTTAATCTCGTCACCGAAATGGAGGCCATAAACCCCCCTGCGGGATTACGTGAGTTGTTCCTAACAGCCACGTACAAGAACAGCGCCGAACTGCAGAACAAAATTATAGATTCGATTGTCTCCGAGGTAGACTTTATAAAGGAAAGCGTAAGGGACGCTGACTTGTTCCGCGCGGCTGTTAATTTTCAGGCGATAACCTCACCTATGATATCGAATTTCTCAAGACGGGGTGGAAACATAGTCGGCGTTCACCCAAATGACGGTCCACTACTTGGTGAGTCCCTCGTGGTCCTTTTTTTCCCCTTTCTTTTTCTTTTCTTGTGCACTCCGCATACCTTTGAGAATTACCTAGACAAAATGCCGTATTCAATGCTTTGTTACCTAACAATATCTCGGTTTCAATGCAGTCTTTCTAATCGCCTTTACGTGGGAAAGCGCCCTCGATGACAGCATTGTTGTCTCAGCTAGCCAATCCATATTGTCTAAGTCTAAGGCAATTGCGGCAGAGATGGGTTTGTTGAGTGATTTCATCTATATGAACTACGCCGGAGCTCGTCAGTCACCCATCGCCAGTTATGGGAAGGACAATCTGCACAGAATGAGAGAAGTACAGAGAAAGTACGACCCGAATCTCGTTTTCGAAAAGCTACAGCCTGGGGGTTTTAAATTGCGAAGAGCAATGTGGTTAGTTTTGTAAAACAATAGTATGACTTCTGAGATATGGAGACTGACGATTTAGATTAATGCCTTTTATTTGTCGGATCTTTGGTTGTCTAAACGCAACTTGCCCAGAAGTCACCGATCCAGATTGTTCAGGTACTATTTCTCTCAAGAATAAGAACGATTCTAGAATTGGTAGATCAAGGTACTATTGTCCAAAACCGTCCAGTGCTGAAGCTAATAGAAGAAGAGACGTCACGCAAGCCTGGAAGAAAAACCAAATAACTACCTAACTCAGATATCTACTATACCGTGTCTCTATACCTCTTCGCTTTTCACAGGAATCGACACTTCATCTCCATCTCCCGCGTTTCGCCTCGGGGCAGATACGGCCTGTGCCACACTTCGATATAGCAAAACAATATCCCGTTTCTTATCGCCAGCTTCGCTAATGTACTCATCCGCATCAGCAATGACAAATCCACCTCTTTCATACCGCTGTCTCACATAATCTGTCATCCCCACAAACCTAACTTCAACCTCGTTCCCCGCATACCTCTTCAACTCATTGAAAAAATTCTTCAATTGTGTCACGGCAGTCGCATCCGTATGGTTAACCTTGACAAAATCAAGCACGATGAGCCTAATAGGTGGCAGTGAAGAGTTATCGAGAATATTCGCCCGCTTTCGCAGTCGTGCCACGCGTTTTTCAGCCGTCACAGACCAGTTTCGATGCGCTTCGGAGCCATGGATGCTGCTGTATGCGGGTGCGTGGAAGGTTTGTATTACGTCGAGGATATGGGTCTTGGAAGCGTAGGCGTTGGGGAAGAAGAATGAGTCGTTGAAGCGGAATATGCGGACGTCTTCGGGGATGGACTGAGAGGGTGGCATTCCTTGGGCATCTGATAGAGAAGCTTCGAGTTCGGAGGCTGTGTTCGAGTCCGTGGTAGAAATGCGCGCGAATACCTGGCGGAGAAGGCAGTAGACGATATTGAAGCCGACGGAGCTCGCGATGCCTATTTCGGTATTCACAAAGAGCGAGACCCAAAAGGCGATCATAGAGGAAATGAAGTCGGCTAGTGAGGTTTTCCAATACCGGTAGAACGTGCTGGGTGGAGAGATGAGAGGCCACACTGCCGTGATGATGATGGCTGCTAGGGTTGCTTTGGGTATCCAGTAGAGTGTGCCCACAAGCTCGTAGATGGATACGAGGACGACGGCAGTTGTGACGGCACCAGAAAGAGGGGATTTTACTTTGCATGCGGAATTAACGGCTGTACGGGACATGGCTCCGCCGACACCCATGGCGTGAAAGAAGCTGTTGAAGAAGTTTGTCACTCCAAGATAGCACAGCTCCTGGCTCTGGTCGGTTACGTAGTTGTTACGAACGCCGAACGCGCGGGCTACAGCTGTGTGTTCAACAGCGGCAGCGACAAACATTGCAATCGAGCGACTGGCGACTTTGCTGATAAGAGTCGAGTCTGGCATACGCGGATGTTCGAGTCCATTTGCCTGCACTTCAGCAACTTCGAATAGGAAATTGTCCGGTTCGCCGCGGTTTTTGTTAACGGCGTAGCTTACGCCTGTATAAAGGACGAGGCAGAGAAATGCTCGCGTAATAGAAAGGAGCCAGATGATCTTGTTCTTATTCCCCCATCTCTTCCCCGAGTGCTCGAGGATTGTCAGGAAGAGGATCCCCGTGAAGCCGATGGCGCAGGTGAGCCCGTTAGCCTCAGGCAACTTTTGGAATATATCGTGAATCTGCTGTGCGGTGCCGTCGCCAATGTCATTTTCACCGAGGAGAGAGTCCATTTGGTTCAGAATAATGGTGATGGCAACGGCCGAAATAAATCCGCTTAGAATGGGGAGGGAGATGAATTCTAGGAGGAAGCCCAGTTTTAGGAAGCCGATTACCATGCTGTACACACCCATCATCATCGCCATGGCGGAGGCAATTTCTGAAGGAGTATAATCTCCGTGCAAAGCCTCGACGGCCTCTGAGGTTAAGAGGCCGATGAGGGATGTTGGTCCTGTGGATAGATCTGTGGACAGGGTTATCAGCAACGAGCCTCGTGTGTTCAGTTTGCGGAGTTTGAAGATCATTTATAGGGAAGCGAAAACGGAAAGAAAATAACAAATGTGAACAGTTATTTGCCTTTTGTCGTTCCCATGAATGCATAAAGAGCCGCCGGAAGCCAGCTGGACATCAGGCCATATTGCACAGAAATTGTCGCGATCTTCGCATACGATAGACTCTGCGGAATGAGCATGAGCCCCAGCGTCAAGCCGGCAATTACATCGTTCACCAGCCATCGATAGTTATATCGAGGGAGCCAGCCGATGATGGGAAATTTCTCGAGCAAATACTGCGCTGCCGCCGAGGGGAACGCTCGAAGCCCCTTAAGGCCTAGATGACCCGCCCGGTTCCAATTCACGTCATTTCGGACGTCGTTCCGGACCGTCTCCCACAGTTTCATAGTAGATTAAAAAGCAAAAGTGGATAGGGCAGATTTTGGAGTGAAAATATACTTTTTCTAGATATGATACTATGTTTGGGCCGGGCTATTCGACCTTATTCTGTTCATCAAAACACTAGTTCCAATCGAAGATATAAAAGCAAAAGCTTCCCCCCCTATGCTTATCTCATTGTGCGGGCCAGCAGGAGTTCTACTATCAAATATTCCCCTCACCGTAATCCATAAACGTCGTGGTTGCGTGGTATCGGACTTGTGCAAGTGCGCATGCTCCAGAATCTCCAACTGCATGATCCCCGTAACTGCACGAGTATACCTGATTATACTCCTCAGCTTGGTAACTGCTGCAAACCAATTATCGGCTATACTATTAGTTGGAATAAATCCCTGATACAGCTGAGGGGTGCCGTCGAGGATGCCGAAGTGGTATACCATCTGTTTATGATAGACACCGGGAAAAGCGAATCAGCCCAGAACGAACCCATAGAATTTTGCCAATCTATATCCAATAATAAGAATCATCACCACATTGCTTTCGCCTGGAACAAACAAGCTTTCTTGTCCTTCTGCGCCAGGACAGGCCAAGTGGAGATGCCATGCGACAACGCCGTGGGCGAGCGGGCCATGACATCGGCGAGGCCCTTCAGCTCCACGTAAAACAGCCCTATTTCCCCTGCAACAATCCATGCATTAATACAGGCATTACTGAGAGAGGGGAAGAAGCGACAGAAACAACCTAATTGCTCGGTCTTTATTGCTGGCTACCGGAGATACCGGCAACAGGAATGAATCCTCCCCGCACCGGTGCGGGGAGTGGAGCCGCATATCGAGAAGGGCTGCACGCAGTAATCGATGTACGGCGGGGAGTGGTGGGATAGTTCAATTTTTTCTTCCCTAGACTGATAAGCAAGTTTACCAGCTCCGGCCGTCTCACACCGCCCGTCTCGGATATACGAGGTAGATGGTTAGGCGTAGGGGGTTTACTGGTTCTAGCAACGCAGATCAGTTAAACTGCTTCCACAATACTTCGTGCATGGATACGTACTACATTTCGGTCAAAAGTTGAAGAATATCTTGGGGGCCGTATCCACAATGTCTCATCATCCTGCTCTATCAAGATGCGCTAATCCTCAGCCCTTTGGTGCCAGGGGTCTAGATAGTTGGCTCATGGTGTTTAGGTTTGGCCGCTGGCTGACGGAGTCAGGGCTGTTCTTCGTAGGACTATGCTGTTGAAAAATGCTCCCAGTAACATACCTCCCTGCTTATGGTAGTAGAAGGAGAAATATGATAATATGTCGTGTGTGTGTGACAAAGACTGAAATGATGTATCGATCGGAAGTCAGCGAAGATAGCATTCAACCCAGGACAAGTAAAAGTATTATTTTTGTGTAGAACAAATGTATGTTTTCGATTCTTTTATTAGTTTATAGTGGTCATTCTTTTCCCTTTTCATTCTGACTTCCGGTGTTCTTATAGGGAATGATTCATTTATCTGTGTTGTCTATCATACTAATAGTTACACAGCTCCTCTGCTATTCTACCCCTTTTTCAAATGTACTGTACATTGTTCACCTTCTTTATTTCATTCCACTTCACTTCGCTTCGCTTCTTTTTTTAATTTTTATTTTACACTTTTACTTTTATATCTATCCGGTAATTTAGACCATAGTTGGTATATCTTTACTCTCACTTCAGTTTCTCTCAATTACTTAGGTCAACTCCCAAACACTCCTCTTTAGACTGAACAGACTCTTTTATCTGAGAGTGGCTTACGGGTAATAAAGTACTCTTATGGATGGACGAGGACCACTCCTGCTCTTGTGGCGACCGCCAAAAATGGAGCGGTAAAAGTAGCCGTAAAAATGGCAATTCAGTTGGCTGAAGACGTTCTTGGCCAACTGGAGAGTAGAATATTGGTATACCCTAATGTATATACTATCCATTTGCTGACCCTAGAAGATGTCTGAGATCACTGATATTGAGAAATCAGTTTATATTCTCAAGAGCGAGATCACAAAATATGCGTATAAAGTAAGCTTGACATGAACAAACTACGGGGTTGACAAATTAGCGAAATTATCCGCCTCAACTTGGTTATTACTCTCATGTGTATCTTTGACAAAATCAATACTATGTACAGATTATAAAATTTACCGCCATTTCAATTTCCGACTCAGGGGTCAGTTTGAATTCAAAGTAGTTACAAATAGACTCATTGAATCTCAATTCATACCCTTGGTTGAACTAAAAGTGCCAATAATAAAATGAAGCTTGTGCGGACGGTACAAAAAACAAGCTGGCTTCTGCTGAAATGGGAGTTGATAATGAGAGCTCCATGATAAATAATGAACTGGCTTGTACCGAAAATGATTTTAGGATGGGCTACAGTCTACTAGCTTCCTAACCCTTAACCCTACCTCTCTTGCAATACTTATTTTAGCAACATGGCATGGCATGGCATGGTTATAAAAAGGCAATGAAACCCTCCAAAAGCCATCTGTAGTCAGGCTAGAACAAAACAAAAAAGAGGGGAAAACAAGCAAACATGTCTCATCTCGTGGTAATCTAGGTTTTTATTCCCCTTTTTCAATTCTAATTGCAGAGACTGCATTCTTCGCAGTTGGTGCCTCCTCCCTTTCTCCCGACTGGCCCTTGTGGAAGAGACAACACACTATCCCGCCATGCACAGACACTATATAACTGCAGCGCAATGGCGGCGGAAACCCTCATTAGACGTACAAGTACGTATAGGTGACCTTAAGATACTCATTACAATTCAAACTTTGCGTTTCACCACGGCAGGAAACAGATTTGCTCACTGCTAGCCCTGGCAGCAGCCTCCCGTGAACTGCGGAGAAAACGACGACTGCGGTATTGCAAAAGAGGAAATTGAAAGCATAATGTCTTGAGTGTTTGCAGTGCCAGCGTCTCAACCGACGGGTTGGATTGGCGGGGACAAGTTTGCGGAGTCCAAGGAGAGGTCCGCCTGCCAGGGCGAGCGGGCGGATAAGATTTTTGTATCTGCTGGCGGTTCGCGCACACCACGTACTCCGTTAAGATGCATGACGAAGGGAAAAAGGAGGATGAGAAGAGAGAGAATCAGAGGAAGAAAGATCAGAAGAAGGGTAAGGGGGAAAAGCCTAATGGTAAGAAACACTGGAGGAAAGTTTTGCCAGATCGGTAGAAGCAGTTAAAGAAGCTTTGACCAGAGGAAACGCCAAAGGGTAAGCCGAAGAAGGGAACCCGAAAAGGGGGTAGCCGAAAAGGGGGACTTGGTATAGAGCACGGTGATTGAGTGGACAGAATTCATGTCCAGCGTCAAGATCAAGCAGCCATCTATCGATAATGTGGAACAGTCTGTACTATAAGTTGTTGGAGGCGCATACATTGAATTCAACCTGCCAATTTTGATTTCCACTCCGAGGTGTCAGCACATGCAAGCTCGTTCAAAGACAGCTCATTCAAAGACCTCAAGTTCTCTGTATATTCAATTGTATACTTATCCTTCAGATCAGAAATCCAAACTCATCTCCCGCCCCATCCCAAGGCAAAACCGGACGAAATGATGCCCTGGGAGTAGCGAGAAATTCGCTTGAAAGCTGCTTGGTTCTGGCACAGTAGCTTTGCAGTGCCGATAATAATCGTCGCTGCTGCGGAGACCGAATTCAAAGTCCGAGAATGCGCTTTAGGCCTCATTCATGCACACTCTGTCACGCTTACCTGGGCAAACAAATCATGCATTGGGTTTACCAGGGGCCCCGGTCGTTGCATCTGCCCGAACACGGCCAAGAGAGCTTAGCGGTTGACGCCTTGAAGAGAACGTGTGCTGAGCCTGTTGCCCTCACACATGGAACATATCGAAGACAATAACAAGCTAGTAAATATGCAAGCTGGCTGTTTCGGCTTTCCTGCAGATGCCAGGTTCAGGTGTTGGAGAAAGCCATATCGCTCAAAGTTCGCTTCGAGGGTACCCGTTCTAGACAAGCCGGACGTTAACTGATCCCAATTCTATGAAAGAACAAAACAAAAGAACAAAAAGAGGGTTACATTATCCTGCGGATCTAAGATATACTAACGAGCCGAGAACATACAAGCTTTCTACCATGCCTGTTACTGCAGAATGGATATATATATGTGTATGTGGGGTATCAAACAGCTATCCGACGGGATACCGAGGGGGTTTTTCATCCACATATTGAAACAAACCACTCCCCACTTCCTTTCCCGCCCCCGCATCTATACTACTAGACTAGCATCATCTCCATCTTCATCTCCAACTCAAGCCCAAAACACCTCCCTCCCTCCGCACCCCCTAAATCCTTATGCCCCCCTCCTCCCCCTTCCACCCCACCCAGCCCATAGCAACAAACACCTTAACCGCCCCCGCAACCCACAGCGCCCCAGCCACACTTCCCCCCTTCGTCATAATCCCGCCCAACCCCGCCCCGACCACCAGCGCAACCACCGACGCCGCCCGTCGATTCCGCTTCACATTATCCTTACTAAACAACAACGGGTCAAACATCAAGTCACAGTACGTACTCGTCAGCACCACCGTCGGCAGCTCATTAAACGCCAGCAGCCGACTAGCAACAATCTGTCCCGCGCTCTGGAAAGACAGCAGGGCAAGCGGGAGCAGGACGATGTTGTTGTCTGGCAGCTGGTCGCCGGCACTGGGCGGCACCACGTGACAAGTGACGAGGATGGCAGCGGCGAAACAGAGGAGGGACTGGGTGAGAAAGGAGAGACTGAGGGTGGAGCGGTAGAGGGGTCCCAGGAGCCGAGAGAGCCGGCTGAAGGTGTAGGTTCCTAAACAGAAGCTGAGGATTGCGGTGCCAGATTTGGCCCACCGATAGGGCTGAGTGAGGGGCTGGTGGGAGATGCCGAGGCCGACGTAGACGGTGTTTCCTGCCGGTGAGGTATTTAATAAGTATTTGCGGATGTAACATGGAATAGGATGCCGGGGGAGTGAGGGGATTGGAACAGGGAACAGGAAAGGGGAAGGGGAAAGGGGAGGTGAGGAGGAGCATTGAGTCGTCGTGGCTAGGCATTGCTTATCTAGATGCATGGAACATACCAGTCTGCATGCTGACGAAGCAGCTCCAGACGTTGAAGACGGCGCTGTCGACGAGGCCAGAGATGAAGCAAGCGATGATTAGGACGAGGTCGGCGCGGGCCTTGCTGACATCTTGGGAGAGGTAGTTTTTTATCCGGGATCGGAGAGGCTGCTTTGCGGTTTGATTTAGCAGCGGACTGTCATCCATGGTTTTGGTTTTGGTTGTAAGTTAATTGCGTCGTTTTCTAGCTTCTTCGGTGGTAAGATTTATGTCGAGGATGTCAGACGGGATGACGAGATGAGACCGATGCAGAAACTGGGTGAAAGGAAATGTGAAGCATAGATAGATGTATGAGACAGTATCAAACTTCATATATCCAAATCGCCACAAATACACAAAACCACCCCGGTTGGCTACGAAAACTGAAAATCCACCCCGCGCGCAGTGGGCAGGGATCGTGATGAGAAAATTAGAGAACTCGAGCATCCATGGGTTTCAATCCGATGTTTCCGCCGGCTAGAACTCTCAGGCTGACGGTAAAACTAGCAATTGCCAATAAATCCATAGCGGCGCGGCATAGCCAAGTTCCAGCTCCTTTATATCCAGTGCTAACAAATTAACAATTGCCCACTTTGGTCAACCGTCAGTCTGACGGTCTTGGTCCCGATTCCAGCTCCCCTCACCGGCCCTGGCAGCCGGCCGTTGGGGAACGTGATGACATCACATAAATGGGCAATAGACGCAACACCCCTCAGCTGGCCGCTGGAGTGCAATGCGGGGATGGGGATGTGGTGTGGGTTTCCGTTGAGTTATCGACAGTGATGATAATGCGGAGAGAGACGTGTTTTGTTTATAAGCTAGGGTCGATCTGAGACTTCCATTACCAATTCGCCTGCTACGTCTGCTACATCGCCAGAACTAACATTGTTCAATTGAGTGAGCCGTTAATTCGCACTGAGAAGAAAAAAGTACCAAGAAAAGATACCATGACTAGACTCCTCGTGAGCGTGCTCGACGAGCGACGGGATCCAATGTTCCCAGCCCGCCTCAATCAGCCCTCTCTTCTGACTGTGGAAAAAATGTAAGTTGGCGACGCCGTTCTACGATTCCCTCCTCCAACCAATATCCCGTAGCGGTCTGTTAATCGTTACTTTTCCAGACCGCAACCCTCACGCGGGAACAAGGGGAGCAATATTTTAAGCCCTCAGAACCCAGACAGACAAAAGCAGAATCCTGATGGAATCAGTCCACCCGTCACGGATCATGGCAAGATGCCAAATATGAAATGGTGAGTGATTGGGGACTTGAACAATCTACGTTTCCCTTGAGCCCTACGACTGACTCATTTAGGTCTTTCACAGACTCCCACATGCGCCTTGAAGAAGGCGGCTGGGCGCGCGAAACGACGACCAGGGAGCTTCCAATATCGACAGAGCTGGCTGCTGTCAACATGCGACTGGAAGCGGGTGTATACCGCGAGTTGCACTGGCACAACGAGGCTGAGTGGGCGTATATCCTGAAAGGAAAGTGCCGTATTACGGTGCTGGATGTTGAGGGGGGTTCGTTCATTGATGATCTTGAGGAAGGGGATCTGTGGTACTTCCCCACGGGGTTCCCGCATAGTATCCAGGGACTGGGGGAGGAAGGGACAGAGTTTCTGCTCATTTTTGATGATGGCAATTTTTCGGAGGATTCGACTTTCTTGCTTACGGATTATCTTTCGCGAACGCCGAAGGAGGTGCTTAGCAAGAACTTTCGGGTTGATCAGCGGACGTTTGATACGTTGTCGCAGAATGGTATGTTGGGTCGCTGTGTCACCCGGCCTAATTTATTCGTCGCATCACTAATCTGTTTTATATAGAGAAATACATCTTCCGCGGTACGCTGCCCGGCGGCCTCGAGGACGACCGGAAGAAAGTCAATCAATCCAAATATCGCTTCACCCACCGCATGCTGAAACAAACCCCTATCAAATTCCCAGGCGGCGAAGTTCGTATCACAGACACGAAGAACTTCCCCATCTCAAAAACAACAGCAGCGGCACATGTTATGATAAACCCGCACGGCCTACGGGAGATGCACTGGCATCCCAATGCAGACGAATGGTCCTTCTTCATCCGCGGCAAGGCCCGTGTGACAGTTTTCGCAGCCAACGGCAACGCGCGCACGTTTAGCTACCAGGCCGGCGATATTGGAATCGTGCCGAAGAACAATGCCCATTTTGTAGAGAATATTGGGGATGAACCTGTGGAGATGTTGGAGGTGTTCCGGGCTTCAAGGTTTGAGGATTTCTCTGTTGAGCAGTGGCTGGCGCAAACTCCTGCGACTATGGTTGCAGAGCATATGAATCTGACAGGGTCGCGCAAGGAGGAGTTTTTGAAGAACTTGTCAAAGGAAAAGATTGCCGTTAAGCCGCCGCTTAGGAAGGTCAAGTCTGTTCCTGAATTGAGGGTTTGTGAGGAATATGAATTGGTGTGTTAGGTTTTTGCATAGTACAGCAAGTGTCCTTTTAGCAGTCGAAAGTCTAAAGTTGGTTGATTGTCGCTTTTCCAGATAGTTTCCGCAATATTAACCACCCGGATTCTGCCAGTTTAAGCAATGCATACAACTGTGTCCCAATCAATAAAAAAAAAGAACCATGGAACCTAACACAGAAATATTGTAAACACCTAGCAACACTGGACGTTCCGCAAAGCTTTATATTTTATGCAGCTCCTGTTAGATGCCGTTCGCAGCCAGCTTGGGAGATGATGTTCACAACCTAAAAGAGGTAGCAGAATATATCCACCTCGGGTCCAAGATAAAAACCAGGTAAAATGAATATTAAACCTATTTCTGAAAACGGTCGCAATAAGCATGCTGCGGGCATGATTGGCGAAGTATTACGCAGCGCATGAATGTTTATTTCAGCCTATGCATGCGAACTTTGGTATGAGTGATATCACGGCGCATACAATTTCTGCGTCCTGTAAATATTAGCAAGTTCCGTGGGGTTCAGCTGATTGACTTTTCTCGATTCCTTTCTGGTGGGACATACACGTTGGGAGCGTGCTTGATTGTTGATACAGTATTTTAGCATGCTGTGGATGTGTTTCCTTAGGCCTCGAGCTCGCTTTTTCCCTTGCAGTAGTTTGTGTTTCGTGTCATCGTAGACTTCTCAAAAATTATCATCTTGGTTGGTGACAATGCAGCCAAAAAAAAATAGGAGTGTCTCGAAAAGTGCGACTAAATAGACAATTGCACCACCAAAGAGTGGTGTACACCCACGCCAATCTGGTTTTTGAGGTATTTTTGTCATCGTGGGCGATATATTATCTTGGAGTCATTCCAGATTGAGGTTTTTGGCCCCCTGAACTTTGAGGCGGGCGAGTCCGGCGTGCGGCCTATAAGAATATGCAGGTATGCGTTGGCAGTGGATAATATGAAGAGGCCATTGGCGGTTATCTGACAGTGAGTGATTCCCCTGCATGGTTATAGCTCTTGGCCTGGTTGCAAACCACACAATGGCATTGTTTTTCAGCAGAAAGGTAATTCTAGATGCCAGATCCGTATGCAGGGGTAATTCTTTGGAAAGCGACGGAACGAACCATGGCAACTGGTTGCCGTGAAACTTGGGAGCCGCAGCCGTCAAAGTCAAGCTTTCCCCAGATTGCGACCAACAAAACGCAAGCGGGTAGAGTCAGGGGATGGGCATAGAGAGCGGCTAGAGAAACAGAAAGTAATGGCTGAGAGTATCTTGTGGGAATAAACCCTGTTCTACCCTGTTTCGCCAGCGGGATAGCCATGATAAAACAGAGAGATAGAATAATGAAGATAATGAAGATGAAATCATATCTGATCTGTTCCCCTGGTCGCTAAGCCCGATCGGGGAGTCCCACTGCCGGCAGCCACGTGACACACTCACCGCTGCAAACAGTGTCGGCCAATCAGCAGCGGGGGATGGGTCCAGGCTAGGCTGGTTCTGGTTTAGTTGCATGGATCCCATGTTTGTTCCTTCCTCCTTCGATGAGTGTTCTGTTTCTTCTGGTGTGGCTGTTCCTGCCCGATCTGAGTCGTCGTGTCCATCTTCATCTCTTCGTCGTCTTCCTCTTCTTCTTCTTCTTCTCTTCTTCAACCTCACCTCATCTCTTCTCTTCTCTTCTCCTCACCCATCCCCTTGTCCCCCTTCTCCCCTTTCCCTCCCCCCACTTCCCTTTATCCTGTCATTCTCTATTATCCGTTATCATTCATACGCTGATTGCGTGCACATTCCTTTGGGGGCTGCTTTTGTGTGTTTCATTCCAATTCAATTGCTTTGATTCATTCATATCCACAACCCCCCCCCCCCCAGTCACTCTTTATATAGGCTATACACCTGTTACACTTGTTACACTTACCATGTCCAATTGAGCACCTCTTCAGCTTTGCTCCCTGAAACACCCACACTCGTTTTAATATCCAACTAAAGTCTACCCAGAAAAAGAAAACGCCTTTTCAATTGTCCAGTTTCTTCGCCGGCATCTCACGTCTTCCCCTGCTTTGCTTGCGATCGAGGATCCCTTGTTTCTTTTCGGTGGCTTCTTATTCTTCAACGATTCTTCTTCTCACCCCTTTTAACGGGTTTCTTTTTTATATTCTTATTATGAACTAATTATCCTTTTTACTTGTTCATCACACACTCGTTTATTTATACACGTTGACTACTATAGACAGCGTTCCGATCGATATAGACTCTATTTTTATGATAATCAGACACCCCCAGTGTTTCTCCCGACCACGGTTCCACTCCTTCGAAAGATGCCCTCTCCTCCACCTGGTCGGCCCATGTCCCCAAATACCCCAAAGCGCAGACCTCTCCACGAACGATCACACTCCCAATCGAACGAACAGAGCTTCCCGACCACGGTGCGACTGATACAGGATCAGGACCCCCAGGATGAAACCAATGTCTATTCAGCTACGCCATATCCAACCAAGCCGGAACATGTCCTGTTACCGCCCTCGAGTACCAACCAAGCGCCGCCTTACGATCAAGAGTACAATGTTTCAGAATCAACCCCCGATCCAACCATCAGTTCCAGCTCCAGTGTCAGACGCGATTACAACCTATCATACCACGATCAAAGAGACTTCTCCGAACAAGCCTCCACATTCCACGGAACAGCCTCGTCCAGTCGTACATGGGATGACACCCCAAATTCCAGCAAGACATCCATACCTGGCTCAACAACTCCCCAAACTCTGCGCCATGAAAGACGGGGGGACGGCGAGCGCGATGACAATTCATCCGGCAGCGATGGCATGCCCCTTCCATCTACGATCAAACCCGTCCCGCAGGAATCCTCATCGCCTCAAACCACTTCCCCCCGCGAGTCAGCATACTACGAGTCCGTTTCTGGCGTTTCTGGCGATGGATCAAGTCCCAATGTCGTTCCCCTCGGCCTAACCTCCAGCCCAAATTTTGTACCCCTGGATACTTCGTCTCCTAATCTCGTCCCTCTTGGAAGCTCTTCTCCAAATTTGGCGCCTGTCTCTGCCACTGACTCCTCGCTTTATGAAGCCAACTCGGTTGGAACTGCGAGAAGATACATCCGCGCCGGGCAGCGGAACAGTACCTTCACGGCTGATGGTTCTTCCTCTGGGCAGCAAGACTCCACTCCGTCACATTCGATCCCCTCAAGTCCCCCCGTTGCCGTTTTGAGATCGTATCAATCAACTTCTTCGTTTGGTCTCCCTCCTTCAACCGCTTTTCGCGTACATCCATCGACATCGTCGACTTCTTCCCGAAGTAGTCGGTCCGCTCCAGATGTTCGATCGACCTACCAGAGCAGCACCTCCGTCCAGTATCCCACTATCCGTCAACCATCAACCAGCTCGCGGCCTGAAACTGCCGTCTCTCGCCCCCTTCAACCATTTGTGCAGTCCATGACTGAACGCTTTTCCGGAGGTTGGAACCCGCATTTGTCCACTGTCCCGTCGGAGTGGTCTGCTGAGAGACTACAGAGCCCTGGCTCACCACCACCGCGTGGTGGCCGGAGGGAGCGCAGTTTAACACAAAACACGGAAGAGAGCAGAGCGCGCGACTCCTCTGGGCCTTCTATTTTGCCTGTGGATGAAAATGAAAGCGAGGAACACGGGGACAACTTGAGCCATTTGCGATCTCACCAATCCGCCCCTCTTCGTAATAAAACTTCTAGAAGTCTAAGCCAAAAGTCGTCGCTATCAAGTTTGAGCCGTTCAAGGAGTAGGAGTTTTCTCCGACCAACGTCAAGTAGCAGTTCGGTCTTGAGCGTGATACCATCATGGGCGCGAGCTTATTACAGAACTGGAGGGCTCGACATTCAGTTCGCTTCTTCTCTTTTCACGGTAGATAGCCGCCCTTCAACACCCGCTTCGCCTTCCCTTTCTGCCATATCTGCTCTGTCTGCAGCATACAACAATGACCAGTTGGTGAGCCGGACGCCCCTGGGAATATCTAATCCGAGAGTTCGCCCACGAGAAATCAGTTATCCACCACGGCCCTCCGCCCCCTCCCCTCCGTCGATTTCAGATCCAGTTGATCCAAGGACCCACTGGGTGCCCGACCCTGAGATGGAGCAAGTTGAGCCAGAAACACCCTTGGAAGACTTGCCAGGAGCTTGGTCTCCTCATTTGCACCCCGACAAGCGAGCTGATCCTGTACGAAGGAGCGTGTGGAACCCCCCATCGTTGGACGAGAAGGCAGAAGGATGCTGCGGCCGACGAAACCTGCAAATTTATGCGTTTGTTCTAGGTTTCGTTTTTCCGCTGGGTAAGTTTACACTAGGTCTACAGATCCGCTTATTAAAGTAATTGGAGTTCAACCAACTGACATACTCTTAGCCTGGATCATTGCCTCCTTCCTACCGCTTCCTCCTAGAGTTAACCAAATAAACCAAGATGCCACTACCAGTCGACCGGATGTGGAACAAGCATTCCACAACCGCGTGGTGCTGATAGATGAAGCGAGGTATGAAAGTGCCAGATGGTGGCGGAACGTCAACCGCTGGATGTCGCCAATTGGAGTGGCGATCATCGTAGTGGTGGTTAGTTAACTATGTTCGAAATACATGTGGAATATCTGCTAATTTCTCCCGACAGGTAACGATGGCTGTTCTCGCAACAAGATGACAACTCTTCAGTATTCTCTCATCCTGCACGTCTACGAATTTACGCCGATACGAAACACCCCCAAAAAATAGAGTCGATACCCTCGGGATTACGCTTCCCAACCTTTCCCCTCCCCAACGCCTTGGTGCGAACATTTACACACCTTACACGCCTTACCGCCTTATTCTCCCACAGCGTGGCGAAGCGCAGTCCAGTATTGCTTTGCTTTGATCTACACTTTCAAAAAACTTTCGATTTTTTAGCGCTGGTGTCTACTGGGATTTCTCTCGCACAACGTTCCATTTACTTTCTCCTGGATATATCTCTATATATACGTCTGTTTCTCTACGGTGGTCGCTTTACAGGCATATCACCCACGTTTACCCCGTCACTTAATGTTTAAGTTATTTTCTTTTGGATATCCAATATTCCCCGTTTGTATTCCGTTCTTGCTTCCATCCAGGCGACCCTCTTCCGTTCGATCAGCAAGCTGCTTCACTACATTACCCTTTTTGCCATTTTCCTCGTTATCTTCATGCACCATACCCCCGCTGTATTTGCTATCTTTAGTCCTTTCTAGCTCGCTTGTTCGATTTGCGCAGCGAGGTTGGTGGCATGCTGGGAGAAAAGATGCACATATGATTCTGCTTTCCTTTTGGCCTTTGGATCGATCTCCAACAATATTCGTTGGCGTACATACATATAATATACAATGTATATATCATGTACTGTATGTACTTACTTTTATATTTTAAGGGAAAGGGATACTTTATCTTACGATCTTTAAGCGTTTTACCTTCTATTGTAGTCCAGGGGTAATCGAAAGTGGTTTGATTTAATTGTGCTGAAGGTGTATAAATGTTTGAGGTACTGGTTTCAATTCGCAACTTTCATCCGGAGAGGACCAACGAAGCACTTCCCGTCATTCGGCCATAGTAATAGCGGTTTTCAAATCATTATGTCCAATTCATCAGGGTAATATAAGATGGAATTAGATATGATTTACACAAAGCTGGTTGCCGAGAAGATTCTAGGCGAACTCTTAACATGATCATATATCTATCTACGTGAGAGATATAAAGGCTTGCATAATGTGAAGACTATATAGCACAATGCTTTTGTTTCATGATACCTACCGAGGTGCAAAGGCGAAGGGTGGGGCCGTGAAGGTTTCCCCAAGGCTATGAGGCCCCACCAACCTTAATCCAACCATAACGTAGGGAACTTATTACACCACGCTCAACATGCTATCGCTACTTGAAAGGCTTAGAGCCGTTGTGTTTCGTGCGTCTATGACTTTTCCGGACAGCTCAGAACTGATAAATGGCGAGAACATTCTTCATCTCGACGTTTACTGGGAATGCAAGGCTGGCACAAGGCTATCTATCTGTGCAATGGCTGACTGGCTGAGAGCCCTGAATGGGTCGAGGTGACTGATAGGCTTTTGCATAATACAAGCGATTCCCTCGCTTTTCAACTGGTATGTGGACATCTGAAAAAAACTTCCATGCAGACCTGCATACATTTATGTTTGTTTGTTTGTTCATTGCGTCCATTTGATTTACAGGAAGGTTCCCGTGATGGTTTCCATACCGCCGTGCAAGAGTGTTGGAAATGCAAATCCTGATATTGCTGGCATCGGGGTGAGCAATAGCTATTTTTGAACAGTGATGCGGGGCTTGCAAAGTATTTTCTCGTAAATCAGAAAAGAGGGTTGCCCACCGGCATGCTGACAAGCTGATTAAAACCTAACAGATCCTCGTCGCGTTCATCGCTCAGGCTTTGATCTCCCTCGTTCTCTCATTTTGGTCACACTTCCTTTCCTCACGGATACTACAGGTGCTGCATACAAATCGCACTCGCCATGACACGACCGTAACCGCCTTTGACTTTATCATTTACAGTCCATACAGTTTGCCTGAACGGCTCCGTTTCTGCTATCAATCTTGGAAACAGTCAAGCGCAGCCCGTCGCCTGGGGATGTTACGTGAAAAGCATAAGCATACGTCTAAGAAATTGGAAATTGTGAACAGAATCCTGGTTTATAGTAGCGATGCACAGACGCTTAATGGTTGTATATCACTGGACTGAGCTTCCTCAGTTTTCGAAAAATTACCCCACGAGGGTACTTTGACTCAAGATAGACGCTGACTCCATTTTAGGAATTGCACTCCTGATATCCGGGCTGGCTGCCTCAAAGTCTCTAGATCTCTACCACCTTCATATCATCTATGACACAGTAAACTTTACGGGGTCGGTACTTCCCGTAAACCTAACAAAAATGCGTACATAGAAACGACAGATAGTACAGATATATATAATACATATTTGCTAAACAATCCACTCAGCGTCTCCAACTGCGCCGCAATATTCAACTCCATCTCCGCCTCCCCAGACGCCTGCAGCAAACGAACATTCCGCTACCTCACCATCGCCCTCTTCGCTCTAATCTTCCTCGCCTACTCCATCGTCTTTGGCATCCGCCTGAACCAATGGGATCCCGAAAGACCCGGCGCCTGCTACAACACCGCCGCCACTGCCCTAACAAACAAGCCACATCCACGCGAAGACCTCATCTACCTCGGCGTGACCTGCACCTTCTTCTACAGCGCATTGCCTGGAGCGATTCATAACCCTGAGCTGAAGCTGCTTATGAAGTTTATAGAGAAGAGGAGTCACAGGGCGTTGTTTAGTTCGGTGGCAATAGATGCTGCGGGATTGGATGACTTTGAGCAACGGGTCGAGGATAGAAGCTGGTCGGTTCTGGCCTTGTCTATGTTGCAGTTTCCGCTGCATTTGTATTTTGTGATTGCGTTGCGGGCGTCGAATCAGGGGCTGTTGGAGGGTGGTAGGGGGGGGGAGAATAGTTGGGGGTTTGGGCAGGTGGTGGCCATTGTTATGCTGGGGGGAACGGTGTTGAAGGGGTGTAAGGGGGTTAAAGGTATGCTTGTCTATATATATTTTTTAAATTAAACGGGGGAATTAGCTGGTACGTTTTTCTTTTGATATGTCGGGCTGACTGCTCTGGTTTAGAGTATTGGACGTGGAAGCGCAAGTTTGAGCGGAGCAATGCAGGACAACCTGCTCCTGAGACGGCTGCAACGCAACCATAAATGCCTGCCCTCATCGGATCTTTTACAGTCATTGGAAAAAAAGTTTGGGAACTCCACGCTAATTTCTCGCGTATTTCACTCGCGTTTCCAACTACCCATCTTCTTCAAACTTCCATACAGCCATGGATAATGGAATTCTGAACCCCATAAGCTCCAATATTCAGCGGAGGAAGGAGTTAAAACCTGCTAGAGGAGCTTATTTAATTGACTGCAAAGTTGATGAAGAAACACCACTCTCCTTGTCACAACGCGTTGAAATATCCAAATTCACTATCTGGAAACAAATATACTGTTCTTCTTCAAGAGTTGATTGTGCCTCCCAATCACACTCTGGACGTTTCAAATCTCCCTCAGAGCTTCAAATATCCTCTATTATTCAATATATCAAGTGAAATCTCTTTGCCCTCTATTCAGATATTCTCCGAGATCTCAAATTACGCGTTACCGCCTGTACATTGAAAAATGTTATTGTTGAGAGTGGATATGGGAAATGGAAGGCTCAGAAATGACCAAGACTTACTCCTGAGATAGCCAAGCTACGATATGAATGGGCTATGAAGTATAAAGACTGGACTTGAGAGAAATGGGCCACAATCATATGGTCTGATGAGTGCTCTGTTGAACTAGGTTCTGGACATTGCAACCAATGGGTATTTCGCCTCAATATACATGGTGAAAAGTTGAAAACCAAGTATATCAGCCTTATGGAAAGAGAAAGGGTATACAGGTCATGATTTGAGCAGCTATATGAGGTTCTAATTGGTCAGAATTGTACCACTTGGAGCGGGATTTTGAATCCAAGAAGAATGGATACACTGCAGACTTCTATCTTGCACTCCTTGAAGATATGATATCTTTGATATACAATTCGAGCATGATATTCATGCAAGATAACACCAGATTCATACAGCCAAAAAGATCAAAGAACGATTGAGAAATAACATGATAAAGACTATGGATTGACCTCCATACTCCCTGGATTTGAATCCAATTGAACACATGTGGTTTTCCCTCAAAGAAGGTGTATACGACATCAATAAAGAGATTAAATTCATTAAGGGATCCAATGAGAAGAAGGAGGACAAGCTCTGAGAGATATTACAGAAGTCCTGGGCCAATATTAAGCAAGATATTCAGTATAACTTGGTGAGGAGTATGGATAACAGGGTGAATGCAGTGCTAGAGGCAAAAGACTGGTATACATGCTACTGAATGGATTTACACTGCTCAAATTTGTATATACTATTCCTAATTAGGAAACTAGCGTCTAATTTGATTTTTATCATGTTAAATGAAGAATGGAGCAGTGAGGTTGGTTGGTGGTGGGGGGTAGGCAGGCGGATTTTGACGTTCTTGGCGCCGAGTTCCCAAACTTTTTTCCTAGAACTATAGATAGTGATGCGAGATTTGAGGATTGCGAGATCGAGAGACTAGTATTTAGTGACTGAGATGATTTATCACCCCAATAACAGACGACATGTATGTACACTTGTTTATCTAACTGTGCCAATGTACGGTCGTGCGTATGTTAAGGTAGCTCACGGAACAAGAGGCCAGACGCAATCTAGTTTTGAAAACAGGAAAAGCAGAAAAGCAGACATAGCTGCAAAAATTCGATGGAAGACGGAGTCTCCATTTCCAATAAAAAGGCAAAGCAAGCCTAGTTGTTATTACAAACGTATGTTTCCATGCTGTGAGAGGAAAATGGACAAAAAAGGATGGATAGGAAGATTGGGCCAAATCAAAAGTGACCGGAAAAGAAAATGCACTCGCGCCTCTAAATGACCATGTCAGCTAGCTCGCCCACATATGATAAATGTAACAGAGAAATATGCGGCTCCAATCAACAAACCAAACAAAAAGGAAAGAATGTTAGTAGATGTACTCCTCATAGCTTCTTCCCAAGCCTCTCCTCCACGGCCGCCTTCAACTCTTGTCCGGAAGGCATATTCACAACGCTGCCCCTCCTTTTCCTCAACTCAATCTCCCGATTAATTTCATTTACGGCCTCATCAATATCTCGTCCGGGGTTCGGCGGCAGACCCAGAACAGGTTGTTCACTGGCTTCTCGAGAAGGCATGGGCGGCCTCTTTGCAGCTGCAGCAGCAACTCCGGGTCCACCGCGGGCCTTGAGTTTCTTGACCAGGTACCCCTTTGCAGGGCTGGCAAAGAATATTTGCGAGAGGGCGATGCCGACTATGCCGTAGTAATAGACGCTGGCCCACACTTGGATGATGGCATTGAAGCCGAGAATTACAAAGGGGGCGGCGATGAAGGAGAGGGCGAGTTGGGTTGTTAGCCAGCTTACCACGTCGTAGATGCGTTTGTTGGGAGTCGGGGATGAGCCATCTTGGGTGAGGAAAAACGGGCGGATGGTGCGGCGGAAGTCTGAGAGATTTTGTTAGCGATATCAAATAGGGAAAAGGGTTAATCATACTCTTTGCGGTTGCTTGAATGAATGCACCCAGGATGAAGGTGAAGTAGTATCCTGGGTAGAAGCCGTGCCAGAACGCGCTTGTTGCGAATGTCGCGAAACTCGCTCTGAACCCTGGCTTCTTGCCCTTTGGCGTCACTCTCAAGTATATGTAGTTCTTCAACCAGTGATTGGTGTTTTTGTTCCAACTTTCGAGATAGGCGTGCGGGCTTTGTGCTGTTTCTAGCCCTTTGGGATTCACGTTTTCCAATCGGTCCCAGGCTACTTTTCCGGTATTTGCATCAAAGCCATTGTAACCCATGCCAGATAAAATGCAGGCACCCTCAGTCAACGACCACACCCCGTAATACTTCAACCTCGCAGTAAACCCGAGCATATGAAGTATCCATATCTTCCTCAACAATCCATATTCACGATATTTGTCAGTGAAGAGAAATTCGACTTTATACATGCCGCCAAACTGGAGGAAGAGGAATATCCAAAACAAGCCCAGTGCTGCCTTCAGCATAGCAGGCCTGCCACTCCTCGGAATCTTTCGCTTCTTACGAGTCGGGGGCTTCTTAGCGGGATCTACTCCTGGTGGGGAGTCGAACATGGTAGTCTCGATCCATTTCCGATATTCCACATAGTCGAAAGCTGGTCCCGCGAAAAGGGACGGAAAAAAGAGAACATAGCCCGCGTAGTCAAGCAGATCTGGAAACTTTGTAATAGCCGCATATTTCTGGGATTCCGATAGCTGCTCCTGTGGCAACCTGCCGTCATGGACGTTCCAACAAAAAGCCGTCAGCTTCATCACTAATACCATTTGAGCGCCCGTAATGTCAACGGTGGACGGGCTGTTTTCGAGTTGTCGCGTTATATGACTTATCGACATGTGGGCCATGAGGAATATAAATCCAATCCACGGCATTAGCGAGCCATCGATATAATAAGCTATGACATATGCTCCTGCAGAGCTATACAGCAATGTGCGCAACCCATCCCACAAGTCGAAGAGGCCAACTAGGTAAAATATCGAGACGCAGACGATGAATACGTTCTTCTGCCAGGGCTTCGCATCCGGTATTCTTTTTAGGACACCCGCGAGAGGGTATGAGAGGAGGAATGAGGAGATTAGCTTTACTGTTAGGACGTGATATTAGCGAATGTGGTTAGTGAAGCGGCTATTTGGGGAGGACGCACGCTCATCGACGGAGGCACCGGTCGCATCAGAAATGGGCACAAAATCTATAGATTACTATATATCAGTATCCGATAGTATGGGAGAATCCAGGAAGGCGTACGAGCGTTGATAAATGGCAGCATGTTGGGCGGTTGTCCGCGAGAGCCCACCGTCGGTTTAGCCAGAAACGATCTCGGGGAATATTGTGTTTCAATCACCATTGACAAGAAGTAGAACTAGTAGCTTGTGAAGCTGCAGTGGTCATATTAGTATCCTTTCCTGTCCACTTCCAGCAGTTTGTTGATTGCTTAGCCAGGCCAAACAGCAGTATACACAGTCCGGAAGACATGGATGAGGTCGGCAATTATCATGATTATTTATTGTTTGGTCACAGGAGGAACCTTCCAAGCTTCCGAATTGGTGAGATGTGGAGCTACTTCTTGGCACGTACACTCCCACGCTAATTGGCGGGCAGTCTACCTCGCCGGCAAGTACTCCCCGACGTCAACCTTTTGTTTGGCAAGCAACACCTTCATCAGGCGTCATCAATGGCAGCAAAGACTAGCTTCACGCGTATATCTCTCTCCCTTAGCTCGAATATACCTTGAACGCTCCCGCGCCTATTTCGCTCATCACCCTTGCCCTGCCATGGCCGCACCCCAGCATAATCAGCCTGCATCTGAACAACTATCTGAACGCCTCTACTCCGTTCTTCCGTGCGGGCTCAGTGGATCATATCTACGCAACATATGTGTTGTAACCGCATATTCGATTGAGAAAAGTACATGCGTTAACTCCGTGCAGTAGAAACCAATGAGAGATGCGGCACAGTGCATGATCGAGGGCAGATTTCTATGCCTCTTGATCTAAAAAAAGAAATATTACCCCGCCATCTGGCCGAAATCACTAGGAAATGAGGAGCAGTTCGTGCATGCCAGAGTCGTGGAACGATCGCAGAATGGACAAGGTCCACATCCATCTCCTCTGGGCATACACCCAGCCCTCTGATTATGGAGTGTAGGAAATGGCCTGGATAGGTAGCTTTTGACTGGAATCCTCGTTCACGTACATTTTACTGCATAAGACTATCAGGATCGCTGTTGAGAACAGCCTGGAAGAGAGCACAAACTGCTATATCCATGTACCTTGCCAAATGAGGTGTAACTCGACTTGGCCCGAGCACCCTTATATAAAGTCTGCGTGCGATGGAGATATGGGTGAGAAAAGTCTCTTTCTAATAATATTGCTCGAAGTACTCGTGGGTTCCAGAGGACTACAACTCTTGATGGCGGCTGGTTGATTTTAAAGTGAGTGGTCACGCATCTCAACCTGACTATCCTCCTCCGCAAGGCTATTAACGGCCTATCAACGACTCCTTTGGGTCTCAGTAATTATCCGTCATATAAAGATACACTCAAAACGAGGTCCGCACTGCATCATGGCAGGAGACGGGCGCGATAGTTTGGATATAGGAAATTCCACTGATGGCGTTGAGTAAGCACTTACACTGGGTTCCAGTCAATCGAGCAAGTCTGACAAGGGAATGGGGACAGGCTAGGTCTCCGATTTATATCAAGCACGACCGTATCCTCTCATCACTTGAGATACTCGTCCGCTTCGTCTGTAAACCCCCTTCTTGGCTCGCCCAGCTCGACTCTAGTGGGCTCTCCTAGCTCCAAACAGCTACCACTTGGCTACAAGCTTCGGCGGTTTTGGACGCGTACTATTGCCAGCATTATAGTCCCGTCTATGGTTACCGGATACTACGCATTTTTGGTCAAGTACTACCTTGAGTCTCAAGACGAAGACGTGAATATTTTGAAAGTGGGTCCGGCTGGAGCGAACTTCGCTTTCTGGAGTTGGTTTATCATCTGTAGGCAATTTGTCCTCGCGAGAAAAATTCGAGATAAAGATGCTGTAGTCTGGTCCTAATCATCTAGGTGTCTTCGGATTGAATGCATCAAAGTATGGCCTCACTGGTACAGAGGCAGTAATTCTGATGTATAGTCAATCTCTAGCGCCTAAGGATGCGCTCCAGCTCATGATGCATGCGGATCGGACATGGAGCGGCCCTAGTGGCTGGCTGAAGATACTACGCAAATTCTTCTTCCTATGGAAGAAGCATGGATCTTCCAGGCACAATGTCGGAGGCCATACTCCATCGCTCCTCTGGTTTATTCTTTTGTTTTTGAGTGCTCTCCCGCTCGCAGCACTTCCAATCTCTGGCCTTTGCATGGAGCCCGGGGATGGTTATATCGTCCAGAAGTCCGGCCCATCCAAACCCACAGTGCTGGGCCGAAACCAAACCAACTTTGATCATAGAAGCCAATTCTCTTTCGCGGGGATTGCGGGTAGTAATTGGAAGAATGCAATGCCTGTACGAATTGCTGGAATCGGCGTGATGTATACGAAACCAGACTTGAAACGTTCAGATTATGACTTTCTCCAAAAATTTCCCAATGCGTTTCCTCCCGACTCAGGGATTCCAGAAATATTTTTGACACCTCAAGCCCCCGTTCCAGTTTCAGGCACGACAAGCGGCATTGTAATTCGGTATAATTGCTCCTCCGTTTCTAAAGTCTCGGATTTCACTATTTTAAATCGTTTTCACGAGCGTGGGAACAATTCCATACCTCCATACGTCAAAGACACTAACACGACATTTCCAAACCCGCATAAACGAAAAATAGACGACGACACAATTCAACTTGTCAACTACCGATCTCCCGATGTTGAGAACTACGAGGCCGTCATAGAAATTGCCAATACTGGAGATAAAGGGACTGTTCCCACACGGTATCATTCTGCCAATAAGCCAGCTCCCCGCTGGGGTCTCGAAAAGGACTTTGTTTCTGAATACATTTTGTATCAATACCTAGAACATCCGATTCCCCGCTCTGCCAACAAAAGGGGCATTTGGAAGCCATATGGAATCGACAAGTTGGAAATGGGTATCGACGAATCCATCCCTGATATTTTGGGGCGCTATAGAACCCTTTATCACCCTGCGGACAAGGCAAACTCTACAGAGCACCCAATGAAAGTTGTTGTTGGCATTCGATGTACTTCTGCTTCGGATTTTGGGATTGCCGATATTGACAGCAGATTCAATACATTCACGAACTTCGTGTCTCATGATGTTTTACCTGCTCCGAATATATCCTTCCCCCTTGGAGCCATATCCTTCAGCGCTGGTGTGGCCAATATAATGTCCATGGCGTTGGCAGAACATGATGATAGGTCGAGTATTTCCCTTGGTCCACAAAACATTATTTCGTCAGTAGGCGGTCGGCCATACACGGTTGACGATGTTGTCTCCAGCTACATCCAGTCCAGACAGCTGAAGAACTCGATACTGCAGGCCTATGCTTCATATGCTCTTGACTTGGCTTACGATGGCGTGGTCAAGTACGACAACTAACGCAGTATCTCCAGTTTTCAAATAGCTCGTCCGGGGCCTCCAGCACCGAATTTGACTCCCGAAGTTTCTTCAGGCATGAAAACCTTACTGCCACGATTCCAGGAAAGGTTCTCACGCGTGGCCCACTAAAGAAAATATATTTTCCTCTATATTTGCTAGTCCCATGGGCAGTGGGGTCTGTGGTTCTTTCTCTCATCTACT
This sequence comes from Helicocarpus griseus UAMH5409, assembly GCA_002573585.1. NCBI lineage: Eukaryota > Fungi > Ascomycota > Eurotiomycetes > Onygenales > Ajellomycetaceae > Helicocarpus > Helicocarpus griseus. The sequence continues at coordinate 52,510 of PDNB01000133.1, read as the reverse complement.
CCCACAGACCCAGGTGGTCCGAAACGTTTGACGGTTACAGTCTCTTCCGTTTTGGTGCTGATTACGCTGACCGGGTGAAAGATCGACATGAGTTCACGAGCACGGAGGACTACGAGAACTGCGAGGCCCTGAAGACTATACCTGGTTTTATTGGCGATGCGAGACCATTTTTCACTCCTGGTCATATATCCTTAGTTGAAAAATGTCGGGCAGATATGGACAAGTTATATATGCGAGATTTAGGGGTCCATCCAGGCCTTCGTCGAAGAAGCATATGTCATTCGGGCTCTGCTTAGTATTCGTTGACTAATCGGCCATGTTCCATGCTGTCTCTATCTTTTCTTGACATTTCGGAGTGTGTGATGATCAATGGACCTTTTAATCCTTTTATGCAAGGTCTTGTCCCAGGGACGTTTCGGAGTATAGTCTTTTGTCTTCCACTATATACGTTTACGGAACGTCTATTTTATGGCGCTGAAGAAGGTGTTAACGGATTGAACATATAATATTTGAATCAGTTCTTGATGTCCTTCCTTGCCGATGACATACCTCACGGTTATCCTACTAGTGAACAAGGCTGGCCTTTTTCCTCGATCTCTCCTTTTTTCTGGGAAGTCCCATATATCACATTAGGACGACGCTGGACATAGAGAAAGATTTCTTTGCTTCTCATCATATTTTACATCTTACCACAACCTGCATTTGCACAATTACTAATAGCCAACTTTTAAGACTGGTTACCGAAACTCAAGCCGAATTCCACTTTATCGGGAATGGAAACGGCTCAAAGAGCAAAAGAAAGAGCAAAATAGCTTGTGCGACATGATCTCCTTATTCTCAGGCATCATCCATGCCCCTGAAACCAAAATGGCTTAGGTCTAGATCTCTCGGATGGGATTATATCACGAGATATACCGCAAGACATTCAGCTCAAAGATAAAAGAAAGACTCAAGAAATAGGTCTCACCGCTTTTATACTCATTTTGCGAGATCGTGTTATGGGTTCTACGGGTGGTGAAACAACCTACCCATCTATCTGCCTTTTGCCATTAATGGCAGATCTAAAGAAGATGCGAATGGGAACGCGCACTGTTCTTCATCTTTCCACGGGCATGCAACCTGCGATAGTCCGATACACGATATAATGGAGCCTCCGCGCAAAATAAATCCAAGAACTAGCTGGATGGCAATGCGATTGAAAAAAGTAGGTATCCTTCGAGAGACTCCGAGACTGCGATATTAGCACCTCACCATTTGCAACTCTTTCCACGCGTTCTCGGCGATCGACAAAACCTTGACGTCTTATGCACATAAAAAGGATAGATTATATTTGGAAGAAGCCAAGAAACACAGGTAGGCGGTATTCTTGGAAGTTGGAATTCGCCACATGGAGGAGCGGTGAATAACTACCACAATAGGGTGGGTGACTGGATACAAAGTAAGCGACATTTTATTCAATAAATGCTGATAAGTTCGAGTAGAGATGTTACCCTAAGCGAGAAAAACCTACAGAGGCGAAACACGTTTTGCTACCGGATTTTGATGTGCTAAGATATCCGTCTTTCATTGTATATCCCCAGGTTTTGGGTCAGGTTTCTTGATCCCGGCGGACGGAACTAGTCATTGTTAAGTTGGGCAGGTTTGATGGCAGCATCATTTTTCTATTCATGACCGCTGATGTTGGCCAAAGAGATGCCGGGAATAGGCAAGACGGGGTTTGGCGGATATTGTCAATACCTGAATCTGCAGGTACTGCCAGACCTAGCTAGTTGCGTCAAACACTTAATCCATATAAGAGCGTTGTGTTTCACGGAACCTCGGGCAAATGGAGGTCGAGGCTCTCTGGCAAACGGGGTCATGAATGTGATCTTGAATTTACTTCCCCTCAAAGTCCCCAGGTCGACAATATTTCTCGGTTGTTTCCTGACTTTCTTAACAGTTTGCATGAAGGAGGCACAATTCTTTGATATACTACATTGAGGTACGGTTGGAAATCGCCGTCGTTATCCTTGGCCGCTTTAAAATTCCGAAGCAATTTGTGGTATCCCTTCGGAGAGAAGCCCTCATACAGCCACTCCATTATTGCTTTCGTTTTTTCACAAGAGGGTGGAGGCAGCCTTGAAGGAATGATAGGGACTCTCCCAAAGATGGAACAACAAACCTCCATATTAGGGCAAAGTATTCCTGTTATTTTTGCCAACTGAGAAAGGCAAAAACGCAATACGGATGCCCCCGCCCCTAAAATAGCCAGCGTCTAAGATCGAAAATACCTCATCGAGGCAGACAAAAAAAGAACGCATTGATGGAACTAGATCTCGTCTCTTTGAGACGTCGACATCATCTTTGTAGAAATCAAAAACTCCGATGCATAACCACATTCTTACGAAGGGGGTCACCAGGAATGGAAAATTTGATACATCGCAACTTTGAGCCCGTCGTAGAAGTACGGGTACGAACTGAATGGGGCACCAGGATGAGCTTGCCATCGTGTAAACGACATCCGTTAGAACATGCCGAAAAGTCTTGGACGTTCGGAATATTCTCCTTAACTTGGAATAAGCCTCAATTCTATGAAACCGTATGGATAGTAAATGAAAACCATGTCCTCAAAGGACCGATCCTCTTTGGCGGGGCAGTTTTAGTTTCATGATAAGCCAGTACATGGCATATAGGGCAGAAACAAGCATACATCTATTATAGACGTGCATTCGAAGCGCTCTGTCATGCATGCTCCAATACCATGGAGATCCATCAAACAATCACCGCAGAATCCCCGAGCCGCTAACCTGCAATACAGAGTTCCCAAGCGCAAAGTTTGTGGATTGTCAAAACAAGGAGCCTGAAAACAAAGGGAAAGATCCACATGAAACAACCTGAAAACAGATATTTACTCACTCTGTCCAGCAAAAACTTTCGACTATTATCGAACAAGTGTGGCTTGCGGCCTTTCTATTCAACCTGCCAGCACTCGCTCATTGTTTACAACAGCCCTGCCATCGTTTGCCGAATCAAATACGCGATGTGGCTGCTAAAGTTTGGATTGACAGGCCCCGGACCCGACAATAATGCAAAAAAGACAGAGAACGAAAATTCCCCAAGGTGGTTCTGGCTTGAACCACCGTTGAGGATTTTGGAAATGGCGCACGATCCCCGTCTTTGTTATCAATATTGCTTGTCCTCACTCGGAGTCACAGATCCCTTCTCTCGCGGGAAACAGCAGGCGCAGGTGTTATAGGAACTCCCAAGTCCCAACATCAAACATGGGCTTTTCTTTTCTTTTGGTGGCCGCGAAATGCCCTTTCCGAGCATATCTTCTGGCTCCACACAGGTTCGATCAAACGAGGAGCTTCACAAAAAAGCAAGCAGATACGTCACAAGTTCGTGGATGAAATGGGGATTGATTGGCTCCGTCGCCACAGGCCGTCAAAATCACTTTAAAATCACTTTAAAGGTGGCGGAGACCCCTCCATGTACGTACATGCATCACCGCCAATGTGGACGTGGTCTAGATTCGTTTCATACCCTGCTGATGCAGTACATGATATCGATTTCCCGGCTACCTGTACCACCAGTTAAATAGATGATTGGTTCTAAGAAAAGTTGGAGGGAGATTGGTGTTTGCAATACTTACTTGATCAATATATCCATCAGCATGTCCCTAGAAAGCCTCTTTCTAAATCATGAAACCGCCCAGCATTGTGGTTGAACAGCCTTGGTTGGTACAGACCATGCGGCCGGGAGCTTATCATGTTTGTCGACCCGACAACATTTCTGAAGACAAGCCTATAACACAGCCCTTTCTATGAAGTTATATTTCGGGGGATGACTGCTACCGGGCTATAGCAAGGGTAGCTACATGATCTCTCATAGTAGGCGTCTCATCGTCACTCAACTCCACGAACGGCATTGGGAAATAGTGGCAGATACGGAAGAAAAAGAAAAACCAGGTTCCTGTGATGTTGACACTGCCGAATACCGACATCCAATATGCGAGGCACTGCAGGTGGATGCTCCTCTTACTCAAAGAACAAACGGAACTGGAGCCGCCCAAGAAGATGTTTCTCCTAGGAAGGACGGCTGAGAAAATGCATCTCTGATTCGTTTCCTATCTGCGAACAGCCTTCAAGTTTATAGTCCCTTGATCACAGGAACAACGAGAGTAGTATTGATATCTGAAAGCCAAGACAGTGAGCTGGGCAGTACATGCAGATACTTCGTTGAGACCTGTGGAATTGAATAGGTACTCCACGAAAAAGGTTGTTGGAGATATATGTCGTGTACACGGAGAGTAGTACATCTGCATGCACGGGTCATGCATGTACGGAAATCATACCTATACAGGGGAGTTCTGCGTTCTTGGGGTCACTTGAGAATCAAAAGATTTTTGACTGATATAATTTATTCGCACGGAAGACAAGAAAAAGGGCGAATGCGTGGATAAGTAAATGGTTACTGCAAATTTTATGCTGACCACAGCCATCTATCTACCCTTAGGGCTGGATTCCAAGTTTCATTTTGAAGTAGGATTTGAAGAACTTGCTAATTATATGCCATATTATTGTAACCGTTGGGTATATGCCGTTCCCTTGGACTAGCCTATGACTCAGGGTAGGCATCGCGCAGAACAGCGTAAATGACTTTCGGTCTCTCGATCGTAGATGCCAGAACCTTATAGGGATGCAATAATTTACAGTATATCGAGTCCGTCTCTAAAGGTTTATTAGTGATATAAGGAGCCGCTAGAACATGAATATCTCTGCGTGGCGGGATAAAAGAAAAGGGGGGGAACAGTTTACTAATGGAGCAGCATATCATATTTCAGCGCTACTACTGCTCAATTATCCCTCCTTATCTCTAAAGGAATTAAAACAATCTTATCCTGTTGCTATCATGAACATCTTTTAGGTCCTTGTTCCAAATATTTTTTCTCAAAGAAGCCGACCCGGCTCTTCAAACAAAGAAAAGTTTGCACGGTTCGCACGAAGCAGCCTGAAAGAAGGTGGCTCGCCAACCACCCACCATATGCGCGAACGTTGAATAAAATATCCGTCTGGTCGACAATAGAGCATTTGGAAAACAATGAAACTTGCTTTATGTTCTGAGCTTGGTCTGCAATGCTTCAATTGATGGGATTCGGTGATCCTTCGGGGAGTTGAAAGGAAATACTACTCTAAACAACACCATTGTCTGGCCCGATGATGGGTAGTGGACCAGAAGTGCATAAAAGGAGAGACGGTCTGTATTTCAAAAAACAATATTTATTCTTCGCTCACTTCTGTATGTCTGAGGACTCTTTGCAGGTAGGCACCTGCATGAATGGATTATCGTTTTATAGGGTCTAAACCAGACATTTGAAACAAGTCTTTCCCCTTTCTTGTAAAAATGCCGGGTGCTTCGAACCATGGTTTTCTTTCGAAATATTTAGAATGTTTTATTCGAACAGCAGTACCAAAACTGATATACGCAAAAAGGGAGTGACCTTTTAAATCGGCGGAACATGTTATCTCGCCAGAAATGAACCCTGTGTCAATTTATCTCAGAGGCAGGTAACGAGGGGCCCTTGACCTCTGCCTGAAGATGCCATAACCATAGATAATAAGTAAAACGGAAAAGTAGTTGAAAATCTATAATTAAAGATGATAGAAGAAGGGCTGCTGCTCCAGAACCTGTCAATCCAGGATCATTGAAGATTGCCCAGAAACCGAAATATGCGGCGCGCAGTAGATGGGCGCGGTCCCTGTGACATGGTGCGTTCCGCAACTAAATGGTATGCCTGCAAGGTGTTTTTCCTGAACGCGTGTGTTCCGCCCCAAAGATACAGACGAAACATCCGGTAGGTCTCCTCGCCCCATCCTGCGATGATATCGTCCTTGGCTGCATCGAAACGCTTCGCCCATTCCAATATTGTGAGCTCATAGTCGCGGGTTTCTCTGACAACGTCCATTATTTCGAAGCCGTGGTATAGCAACTCGCCAATGACGTCCTGAACTGTCATAAATGTGTGTGTGCCGCCCCATATGTAGTCTCTAGTAAAAGAGCTGACAGAGTACTTCTCGACAGCTGCGGAACCGTCAAGATAAAGCCGGCCGCCCGGCTTTAAGACCTCCCAAATCTTGCATGATAATCTTCGATAGTTTGGAATGTGTTCGATCACACCGTACATAACAACGTGATCAAACGGTTCTTTGGGGTTGAAGGTAAGGAAGTCTTGCTGGATGACCTCCCCAGGCAGGTTCTTCTCAGTGATGAGGTTCTGGATATAGCGAGCCGAGCCCTGCGTAAGGGTAAGCGTTGTGACGTGCACACCTCGGGCGCCACAGTACTGTGTTACGCCGCCCCATCCGCCCCCAACATCCAGCAGCCTCATCCCTGGCTTAAGACCAAGTCTGGTAAACATGGTCTCCAGTTTGTGTTCTGAAGCTTCTTCGATAGTCTCATCTGCACGTTGAAACAAGCCCTGAGAATATATCCTGTAACGTTTGTCGATAAAGGTGAGGTATAAATCCTCGCCGCGGCCATAGTGATCATTCACCGCCGTGGCATTCATCTTTGTCGAGCTCCGCACGAAGTCCCATACGAACTGAAACTTCTGTCGCAGTGGCACCTTTTCCTGTAGCTTTTCCCGGGCGTCAAACAAAGAGCCAAGATCCCCCTCCACCTCAATCTCGCCAGCTATAAAGGCACGGCCAACACCCAGCTCAGTCATGGGTGTACAGAGAGCGCGCGCGGAGCGGAATGTCGCCCGGTAAACGGGCTCGCCAACGCCGACGGGGACGATTGAGCCATCAGGTAGTTGTATTTCTCCTGGTACATCAAGTCCGGCTAGGAGAGGTGCCAGCCCTGTACGTGGCAAAATCGCGCGGGAGGGTTTTGAAGGCATATTTGGCGAATACAAAGAAGGATATCGCGATTCGCTGTTAGCGGAAAGATCCTGTTGAGATCATAAAAAGATGTTGACGGGAAAGAGCTTGCAATATTAACGACATTGATTTTATCTTCTTGTACGAGCTGAGTGGTGCTTGAGAGTGCTGACGCCTATCCCTACACTCAGCGGCAAATAAGGCATGTCTATTCGTCCAGGGATTCCTGTGACTGTGATACTGCTGCATGTTGGTTAAGCCGCAAATTCAATCCCACAAGCCCTCTTCAAGAAATCCGAAGTAGTTATAGTGACTACCAAGGGTGTGCAAGGTTGTTGACCGTAATTCGGCTGGCCGGGAGGATAGTACTGTCAGGGGCCTCATCTCAGTCAGAAATCAGTGGAAGTTCATGCCCTTCTTGGCCCAGTACAACTACAGCGTAGTCACTCAGTACGGTCATCCTCACAACAGCATCAATCACAACTTGAAGCTATCCAGATTCCCATTTGAGGCATGAGGCACATATTAGCTAAAAGCTCGTCGCGTCGCGCTTCAGAAGCGGCTAACCTACTAAACGAGCGGCGTCTTAGCCGAGGAGAAATGTTATTTTTCTGCAATGCTCTTTTCACAGACCATCCATCTACGCCGCAATTAATCCTGGTAGAAGCTATTGCAAGTTCTCACGGTCTAGAAAAAAAGAATTGTTAAAAAGGGATTGGTACAGAAACTAGGAGAACCAAGGAAGCAGCACGGCTGCCCATTTATCCCACGTATCAACAGACAAGGACACTAATTTCACACTGCTGCAGAAGAGCAGATTTATTGGCCTCAAGCGCAGAGAACCACGCCTCTTTGGGGATGGCTGGGATATCGATGGGCGAGGATCGGGGAGGCTCGGGTTTTAAATTGAACGTCAAACCATGCACAGGATCGTCTGGGTTATTTCGGCACAAATAGCTCGGTGGCTAGTACCAGTACTTGCAAAAAACTGACCAGGGAAATGAGACTCCTTTGTCCAGGTAATTTGAATATCACTGCATTGCGTGTGCGGTGGGTTCACTCGTGATATTGCTCCAGGTGAGATGGAGGAGAATACATACGACTCACACGTTGAACCCTTCATCGATGCCAAGGTCCCCGACCCTGGAGGTCTATCCGTACGTGAGGGTACGGAGTACAAGAGGCAAGTTTGCAGACTCGGCATGGCATCAATGTGGCCAAGCTAGCTCATGAACTAGCCTCACTAGCTGGTCAAGGATGACGATGATTTGGGAAAAGAGACACAACCCCACTGCCATGCAGAATGATAATCATGCAAAATACGCGATCTGGATGGATCGACCGATGTCTCGGGTTGGTCTCAACCTCGAAGGTGGTTCAGCAGAAAAAAACAAAAACCCTCTGGGAAAAAGCCACTCTGAGCAACTCGCCATCTGATTTGGCAGCTTCACTCTGACCGTTTACCAAGTATGGCATTCAAAATATCCGGTTCCAGTGATGAATTTGCCAACTCTCCCTGGTGATCTTTTGATAACGGGCTGCTTTGAATGTAGATGAATGTGCTATATGTATCTAAATAGCAGTGGGCGCGCGTTATTTGCTGATCAATGCCCTCGGAGGACTAACTGCTGAGGTACTGTTGGACTATTAATCACCGAAGCATTTGACCGCTTCGTGCAGTCGGAGCATCATCCATAAAGGGTTGGAGATTCCAGCTCTCGGGCCTCTCCTCCGCGCAGAACGTTGCTAACGCCCTGGTTGCAATCTCGCTCCTTGGCTGCATACCGTTAACAACGCGTCAATCTATGATGTAGTGCATTTACACCCCGAAGCTCGTGGCATTTACTGCGTAACGAGACCAGCATATGCGTCTCAATTCTTCAGAGAAGCGGCTGCATCCTGAATGCTCCAGGGGAGTTACATTACTAGTTCAGTCTGCCAAAGCTGAACCCGCCCAAAAAAAACAACCTACCTGAAGGAATCTAAGCTCGCGTCAGACTTAACTTCGACACCGAAGCAAGCTAGTCAAGGTCTGGTATCTCGGGAATTTCAGACTTTTGTTCCTGCATCTTGTGTCATTGCTAGCTGCCCTGCTGCTGGGACCGAGCTGATAGATTCTTCGGCTGAGAGAAACGGTAGATGACTGGGCGACGGATTACCCATTTGACCCTCAACGATCAATCGGCTCGTGCACCTGTTGCTGCCGAGAGACAATAGTCCACAACGTGTTTCGTATATCCTATTGGTAGGCATTTATAGATCATCTTTCAAGAGTCGTTATTCCATCTTGCACCCTAGCATCATGGTATCACTTCCATGAGCTTTACCCTGTACCACGGATATGGCATCAGGCGTTTCCCAAGTTTGCGACTTTAAAGCAGCGCCGTAGTGCTGCTTTATCACTCTCTCAAAGTCTCATTATTAGACTTCAGGCTGTCAAAAGCCAGTATTCTTTCCTTTTTCTGCGCCTTTTACCGTTCTCGGATAGTTTCCTCCAGGCTTCAAACTTCCCTTCCCCGGGTCAGGTAACTCCACGGCAAGTATGATGTAAGTAGACCAAGAAGAAAATACCGCAAGGTGGCGAGTGAATGTGTCCTCTGCAGCTCTTGCTTTCAGATTCGGGCCAGCCAGATTGATGACGAGGAAGAATGGTTATGCTTAAGCTTCGTCGACCCACCACGTCACTTTTCTCCGCCGATACATCATTATGGCCGTTGAACTTGAAAACCAGGCTGGTAATTGAGGATGTGTACGCCCGCTTCTTTCCGTATCATAGAAAAGCCCACTTTGAATGTCCTTTGCTTTATCTCCGTTCAAAAGATACGGAATGATTTTTTGAAAAAAAAAAAAAAATGAAAAATAAAAGCACGGGAGACAAGCGCTGTTGATGTCTCCAATAAGTGTAACATCGGACGTATTCCTTGCAAGCACTGACGAGTAATAACTGGCGGTCAAGATAATCCTGCAGGCTATTGCAATGGCACTGCATCGCGTTCACTTGATTGAGTGTACAATATATGTATACAAACTGCCAAAGTACACAAACACTAGCAACACAGCCGTTAGAAACTCAATCGAGTATTAAAAGGGTAGCGGAAAGAAACGTACTTGCATATCTATGTGCAGTCGAGCAGACAATAACAATCATGATTAGCTTGAACAATCATATATCGTTGCTCACTGCACAGATGTTAAGCTTGCCGTTCTTCTTCTCCTTCTTTTTTTTTTTTTTTTTTTTTTTTTTTCCATCCAAAGATCGGTTCTCTGCAATTTGAACTGTATAGCTACGGCGTTGCCAGTCATGTAGAAAATTACTAGACAGGTTCCCCAGTCTTTTTCATTAGGCTCATGCACGGGCGGGAAGTGTATCTATCGGGAAAACTTCAATTATTAAAGCGTTAAAAATTAAAATAGAAAAAAAGAGGATCTCACTTGGGATGCTTATATAAAGTTTATGCTGTGCTCCGTTGAAGAAGTTGAAGTGACGAATATGGAGCATATACTCCCGCAGAGTTACCTGACATGTGGAGTGAAGTCAAGAACAGCAGAACAGCACGTCCTTCATAACATACATGTTGCACGGTGTTTCGTCGTATATAACAGTCGCGAACAGCACTTTATCCAATTGAAAATTATTTGCTATAAGTATTATTATAAGTATGCTGGCCACCTACGTGCGACTCGTATCCTTTCGCCCCTTGCATGGTCTAGCCACTGAATCAAGCAGCAATTGAATGTTGGAATTTTGTGTATATTGGCTGTTCAAGAGGGGGCTGGGGTTATAGCAAGATGTTCCTTTTGCTTGAATACGTATGAAGGCTACTGTAAACATAGATGCAACTTCTAAATGTTGGGGAGTATATTTTTGAAGATGCAGAAGCACAACACTTCTGTGAGTCCATTACAGTCTAGAAATAATGTTGATAATAACGGTTAAACTGTCGTTCGCGCTTCCAATTGATAGGCTTCTGATGAAATATAGCTACGCCTCAACTCACGCCCAACCAGACGGATCAAGACAGAATGTAATTTGACCCTAGAAGCACGATTAATTACCGGGGCCCAGCGACTTGGGTGGTCAAGCCATTAACAGGTTAATCAGGCGTCAAAAATGTACTTCTGGATAATCTCATCACTGCTTTTGCCGTATTTGCCATTTTTTCCACCTCATAATGCTGCGCTTGGGAAGCCTCAATCCCAGCAGATCGGGCCGTTATCAGTTGTTCGGACCCACTTCTCAACGGCTTTTTATCATCATTTTCACAATAAAAAGGACTATAATTAGTAAACTCGCAGGGATTCCCAACTGCCAGGCGTCAGAGATATCCTCATTGGAATGACGAAAAGTGGGCGTCTGGCGAGCGGACCAGTAGGAGAGGCGGTTCAATTATATTGGATCTTTCGAGAAAATGGCGGTGTCCTGCTCTCTTTTCCTCTTGAACTAATTTCGCAATAATAATAGTTGCTTTCAGTCAACGGATTGAAACATCCAAGCGCGAGAGGGATTTCTTTCATGTGGATGGGAAGCCAAAGACCAGCTTTTGAACACTCAACTTTCTATTGGCCACAGGTATTTGTCAGATAGTCGCAGTGAATGGACAGATGGACGGGTTCCCGATGCATTAATAAGTCCGTTCCATACTGTTTCAAGGCCGCGTTTGGCTTTATTATTCAGCTTGCCTCTTCTTCCGCATTGGTCTTTGTGCATGAGACGGCATGGCCCAAGTACGATACTCTGTCAGTACCGCCCATACAATCATGGAATCAGTGATCACTCTCAATCAAATCACGAGGGGCCCATCCGCCGAATAGTCAATGCGTGGTGATGCATGAGATACAAGCCACAGCACTTGGTTGGGAGGCTTGGGCCTTGGATAGCTGCAAAATGCCAAACGGCTGTATCATCCGCTCCCCTCGTTTCAGGTCCTGTTCGCTTACCAACACCACTCCCAGTCTACCACACCGTTATGTCTGGCCGTCCCTCTCTTTCTTCTTGTTTGCAATGACCCCTATTGTTTCGAGGGTGCATGCATGCGTGATGTATGGATTGGTTGTGGAAACGAACCCGGCAGCAACGAGGCCATGATCGTCTCTTTATGCATGTTGAAGTCATATCAAGTCGCATACCGCCAATTCATTCAAGCCGTTGGTGATAAGACAAATAGATAACAACGGGAAAATATTTCTCGTCACGAGGGGCAGAAGAGAAATTAAATAGCTCAAACGGCTTTGTCGCCCAGCAAATGCAGCCTTGACGGACAACAAAAGCGAGGTGATCTTCTGGTTCAGGAACAGAGTACTGTTCACAGATATTTGTGCCTCCTTATGGGAGTCACCAACGGTTCCTCGTCTCCTCTTGTTTCAATCATATCTTATATCTTTTTTTCTGCAATTCTGCCATTCTGTGATTCTCGCTTCGCATCGTCTATTATGTGTTCTGTTTGGTCCCCGTTTCCTGGTTCCCAACGCCCACTCCCCATAATGGCGGTGGCTGATGACACGCTACCTGGATGATGGATCTAATAATCTTTTCGGGTTGGCGTTTCTCTTTCGTCATTATTTCTTTTTCTCAACATTCTTCCTGATCTCTTGGCGAGATGGTTAGCGTCTTCATTTCATCCTTTCTTCCGTTAGAATGGGTTCGTATCGTAGATCGTTGTTCTCCTTGCCCATTGTGTAGATCGCACTGAATGCTTTGTTCCCAAGTTAGACAAACGAGACGGAGAGAAATCATAAGCATGTGTTGTTTCCCTGTTTATGTCATCATCTGTATATCCTATTCGGCCTTCTGAGGATAATACCATTGTAGTTTTGTCCATGTCCAACGGGATCAAAGAGGTAACATCCCGGCGCGAGGAGTAAGGGACGAAATGTTGGTTACGTAGCTGGCAGTCGAACAAAGGAAAACCACGGACAACATAATAATACGCTGCGTATGTAGCATGATACACGACGCACATCACCGCTTTCATCATCCGTATCTCAATCAACCGCCATGTAGCGAACACGAACACGCCGGGTGGAGGACTGCATCTTTTCCACATGAGGGGAGGAAAAGAAAACTAAGTAAAACGAGGGAGCGATGGAGACACATGCCATGCCCACACATCCATATCCATATGAGATCCAGATTCCATTCATCCATCCATACAGACTATTTCATTTACCGGCATGCAGAGCAACCGTGGAGAAAAGAAGGTGGTAAAAGACTGCTGCTCCCTTTACTCGCCCCTGTGCCTTTGTTCTTCTCTCTAGGTATTCGTGATTCCTCCCTCTACGGGCCATGTTCTGCTGTTTCTCTTCTTCTCCTTCTCAAGCCTCTGGTTTTCACCACAACACCAGCCCCAAGTTGCTTGCAAGTTGCAATTATTATTTAATTTCCCCGCTCTATCTTTCTTTTGCTTAAAAAGCCTTCCTTACATATACTTTATAATAGTGATCGACCTTGACCCTGAAGTGCCCGTAAGAGTGGGCCTTTTAGCAAGCCAAAACACGCCTTTCTTAAAACCACTGCTTGTTTAGCACAGAGTTTACGCCGTCCTCTTTTTTCTTCTGGGCTTCAATTCGTGGGCGATCGCCCCCTGGAGGTCTTCAGACATGTTCATGACCCTGACTGGTCCCTGGCGGAAGAGCTATCTCAATTGAGTTTTCACCCAGCAATCCATCTTTCAAGACAAGTGTCTTTTTGTGAAAGATTTCCCCCTAAAAAAAGAAAAGAAAGAAAAAGGAGCGAGTAGTAGTGAGAAAAGAAAAAGCAAAGAAGACCAAGCAAACCCACGATGTTCCCCATTTTATTTACTTATTGATATTTTTTGAGGACTTGGCTTTCCTTCATACCCTTTTTTCTGCTCACATCGTCGATAAACTTTCTTACTCGCGTGTTGCTTTTATTTTCTTTTTCTCCCATATTTTTTTATACTTCCTCCTGTTTGAAGGGAGGTTTACGGCCGATTTTGCCCTGTTCTGTCGGGACTATTCAGTGTTATTGTCGACAAATCAACGACGACTGGCATAGCGAAGAAGAAATAATACGGACTTGGTCGTGGAACTAGTCTAGCGGCGGCTGAGGGAAGAGCCCATACTCTTTCTGAAGATACTCCGTACATACAAGAGGTATTATTGCATTATTGCAGATTAGTTCTTCAACTTTGCAACAGGAAAGGTACGGTAATTTATTTTGCTTTTCACTACCCTTAACCTTTTTTTTATTTTTTTGTTTACTACTCTGTTTCTTTCCGCACGTTTTGTTTCCAACCTTCCTTAGCCCCCTGATGAGACTGTTATCTTTTTGTTACAGATGCAGGATCGTTGACTGCCAAGGAGTGCTAGAAGAAAAGAAACGCCCAAGGGAAAAAGACACTCTAGTCTCAGCCCTGGCGAATAGCCAGAGGAAACGCGAAAACGGCCAAAGAGCCCCAAGAAAAAACTTTCCGTCAGCAGGCTCAGTTTCGGCGGAACTTGCAGAGAGGCGCCTGCTTATATATAACCATCGCGCCAATATATTTTTATGATTTCCGCCCTTCCAACGAGTCACAAGTTCACAGCCAACGTCTATCATCAAGATATCCTTCCAGAAATATCCGCGCTATTAGATATTTTTTTTTCAGTTTCTGTCCCCGCAGGAGCTTTGAAAATCCATCTCGATCAGCGTAATACGGGCACCACTTTATTCCCGACTGTTCCCTAGCATCTCATCCACTAAAGTGGGACCTGCGAACTACTACACCGACCGCTGCCTTGTTTATTTTATTATTTTTTCCGCAAGAATCTGCATCCTTTGGCCCTTACTCTTTTCCTTCCCAGCTTCTTCCGCCCTTCCTAGCCGTACGGTCATCAGAGTATTTACATCCCTCCATCCCCCTCCTAGTACGACGGGGGACAAAAAGCTGCCTCTGAAACTTTATATTCTTCACCGTCTCTTTCTTCCCTGGTTCGCCAACATCTGAATCCTCCCCACGTGGACATCGTGTTATATAACGTATCCTGCCTGGCTGGATGATATCGGCCAGTCTCGAGCAGAAACGTCACACCACACATCATCTATCCGGATCCTCGGTGTCAACCTAGTTTCGCCAGTCCCCATCAGTCAGTGACAAGCTACAACACAGGCAGTTAACTTTGGCGGTGACCTCGGTGACCTCCAAAAAAAAGAACCAAAACCCCATTCCATTCATCTACATAATAAGCGTTAAGCTTCTCAGCTTGTTGATGCTGCGTCTTCGAAAACAATCACCGATCGACCTTCCTCGAACCTGTCTCTTGTCATCATTATTAAATTGAGGGTTTTTGCCTATATTTCCTAGGGGGATCGGCTGGTAACCTTGTTTTCCGAGTAGTAAGTGTGTCCCCACTCCTGTTTCTGAAGAGTTTCATGCCCTTGCATCGGTGTTGATACTCTTACCATGATGTCGGATATGCTTCATTCTTTTTGTTTTTTTTTTGCTTTTTATTTTTTCTTGTCCATATAAAATTCCCATCTATGATTTTACTTTTTTGAGCCCTGTCAGTTAGTTACACAACCTCGTTCCTGCGTTACATGCCTTACCCTGCCTGCCCTAGAAAAGCAAAAAAGGAAACTCTGCTACGCTTATTCTTTCACTCGTTTTGGCCCGAGATGCCTTTGGTGGCAGGACGCGCACTCCAAGCGTGTTTTCCTCCGTCTGCGGGTATCGGGTTGAGTAGTGGAAAGGCGTTCTTTTTCTTTCACCCTTGGACTCTTGGAGGGGCAGGCTAAGGAAGGCCGCGCCATTCGACGGCGAGAGAGCCAGCTGTGATTCGTGTGTTTCACCTGCACAGCCCATGGCCTCCGTCGTGATGATGTACACGGAAATGATTCTGATTCCCACCATGACATTCGTGGAGTGGGTGGGATGGGGAACCCATGGTCCATGGTCCACTTTGGGTCTCCTCGGGTTTTCATCATTCATCAATCATTAATTACTGCTACTGCCCTCCGCTGCTGGGGACACGCCCGCCATAATCGTTCTGCTTGCTGCTTTTGACGACTCTTTTTCCTCCCTCCTTATCCCCCGCCAGCTGCTTGCGCTCGTCCACCGCCTTCGCAGCCAAAAGCCAAAGCCAAGGAAAAAAACAAAACAGCCCCAGGCGAATTATGGCTACTATTGTGATCATTCTGGCCTCAGACTACGCCAAGCCCGCCCCAGCCCTTTTTTTCCCTATCCCATTGATCTGATTTGATTGATGAAGATGCTGTCTGTTTTGATCCCTCCCCTCGTTCGGATGCCCCGCTATTCCGGTCTGGGCTGTAGCAGCTGCCCCTCGCCTGCCGGGTTGACGTAGTCTTCCGCCCAAGCACCCACCCCCTTACTGCCACAGTTACGCCCAGCCTGTTGTTCTGCAGCGTGTGCCCGCGGAGCCGCTGACTGGCTGGCCATCACACCAACACAGGCTGCAGCCACCACTCTGCGCCTCTATGCCCACGCACTCTACGCACACGCCCCACCTCAGGCATCATTCTTCTTCTTTTTCTATCATCGGCGTATTCTTATCGCTCTGTGGCCCTGTTTTGGTCGAGGATCCAGATCCCTTTGTCATTACATACCTACTACTCACCATCATCATCACCACCATAACCACTATGGTATCCCCCCTTTGCCCGCCATCCCAGTAGCTCGTGTCGTCAGCCATGCTAGGCCTAACAGCTGTTGCATCACCACACCACCACTACTATTCTACTGCTGCGGCTACTATTCTACTGCTGCTGCTACTGCTGCTACTGCTGCTGAGTGGGCAGTTTGGAGCCTTGTATTGACTAGTGTTGGTCTCCCTCGCTCTCCCTACTGAACCACTGATCCCTACCCTTCTGGCTGGCCCACTCAATGAGCCGTGCTTTCCCGCCACTTCCTGGCAAGAAACGAGGACACAACTCATGTTCAACGTTAGCCTGCAGGAGGAGCGATTGGGAAGACACGAGAAGAAGAAGCAAAAGAAGAAGCAAAAGAAAAGAAAAAGAAAAAGAACCCAGTGAAGTGAAAAAAGAAATCAGCTTCTCCACGTTTATTGAATTCGGGAAAGAAATGCGAGCAAAAGCAGCTAGCTACTAAAGCAGAAGCGGGCAAACTGCAAATAATCACTTGCATTTATTTTTTTATTTTAATTTCCTCTTATTATTTTTTCAAGAGGAGGAGGGATTTAAAAGCCTGCCATTTTTGTTATTACTGTTATTTTCTTTATTTTGTCATTGAACCTTGTTTTTACTTGATTTGTTTTATGATTCTTCATGCCTGTGTTTCTCCAATTTTATTAATTTTTTTTTAATTTTGTTTATCATTTCTTTAGCCCGCAACCTTGAATCTGATTTCGCAGTCATTACTACTACTATTATTTCATGCAGATGAGCCTTTCTAACAAACATCCTCCGTTTACAGTTCCCGCCTTGCTTTCTGACACCCGCCGTAGGGAGACGCGGAAGTCACAGCATTATTACCTTCCTCGCCGGACCAGACTTGCCATCCGGAGCTTTCCTTCCAGAAAGAAAAGAGGGGCGTGGCAACACACAAAGTGACAAAAATATCTCACTCCATCAAATCTTCCTCGTCATTTTCCTCCCTGGTACGTCGATAACTTTCCCAGCTGCTTAGAGTTTGCCCGCCGAATTGGCCCGCCCTTGACGTTCCTGATCGCGCTATCTGCTGCTTTTAAATCCCTGGGTCTAATCATTATCCTGCGTCCTTTTTTAGCTTTGCTGGGGTTGTGGCAGTAAACTCTATTACTTGCTTGCACAAGATCGAGCCCCTCCATCATTTCAAAAGGACCAAAAAAAAATTTTGGGCCGTGCTGTGTCTTGTCGATCCATAGGGACCTTCAAAACTCTCCTGGTAGCTCTCACGCGGGGGTACCGTCTGCCTGTTCAAAGCATCATCACTCTTCCATCTCGAGCCGGGAGCTCACGGCCACGTTCGCACTGTCCTACGTAAGGCCTTCCTTGCACCGGTCTGACAGGTCTTCTTCACACATTCTCGATTCTCGATTCTCTTTTCTTTTTTTTCCTCCGCTTCACGCAACTTCGAGACATCGTTGAGATTGTTCTATTTTTCCCTCTATCTTTAATTTGTGTTTCTCGATAGCAACTCTGTCGCGTTTCGCGCAACTGACAGGGTTGATACCGAAAGTCACTTCGACAACCTTCAAGCTTCTTTTCTATTACTGCCCTGGCACGCAAACTTTGCTTCCCGCAGCTCAACTCTACCGCATCTCCCACTAAAACCCAACGCCTTACTTTTTATTACCCCATATTATATTCGAAACCAATAGCGCCTTGCAAACTTGTTGCACAACATGGGCAACGGCACGGCTGCAGTGCTGGAGCCAACGTTTGAAGGCTACGTCTCCACCACTCAAGATGCATTGATCCTGTTCGAGGCCTGTCTTACTGGCGTCCTCCACCACGTTCCGCGACGCCCCCACGATCGAGAGAGAAGCCAGCTGGTTAAAAGTGGAAGCGTGTTTATTTACGAGGAGAATGCGTCCGGTATTAAGCGATGGACGGACGGTGTCACCTGGAGCCCTAGCCGTATTCTCGGCAATTTCCTGGTCTATCGCGAACTCGATAAACCTTTCCCACCCGGCGAAAAGAAACGCGCCATGAAGAAGGGAAACAGAAGGCCAACACAGACTGGAAGACCGGGAGAACCATACCCGCGACCTCAAGAAAGCAACGGAAATTCGTACTCGCCTACGACTTCGCCTGGTAGTGCTTTTGGCGAGAGAACCCAGCAATCAGAGCTGGAGCGGCAATTGGTTGGATCTCTAGTTGACTCTTACGGCTTCAAAGATTCGGGCTTAGTGAAGAAGACTATGAGCGTGACGGTGTCGGGAGTGGCCCACCACTTGGTGTCATACTACAGTGTTGACGACGTTTTGGGGCACAAGCTACGTACGCCAATGGAGATAGAGCACCTTCGATACATTCGTCCGCGCATGGAGCTCACTACCAAGCAGAGCTTCCGTGCGCCCATTGACGAATATGATCACGGTACGATGGACGACACCGACCCCTCTTCTGCGTTGTATGCTTATCGTTCTACCATGGGCAACCCGCAAGCCTATGCTGTGCCCAGTACTGCTGCGCCGTATTACCAACTACCTGCATATGGCGCACACCCTCAACACCCAGGAGCCATGCCTAGCTACGCAGTTGGAGCAGCGGGTCTTCCCGGACACCCCGCGTCCAACCCATACATGTCAAACGCCCCTGGCTCAGTCAACATTAAGCAAGAAGGCTACCCGGGTTTCCGATCCTCTGCATCGTACCCCGCGGGCTTCAATTCTATGAACCCCAATATCACGCCACAGCCCATGGCTGCTGCCGGAATTACCTCTACCGTCAACGCTGCCATGGGTGATAGAGGCCAGCAGCATCAACCTAGCAACCCTGCGCTCTACCGAAACCCTTCGATCCAGGCGCGCACCATGGCTCCAGACACGTCAGGCCCAGTTGGTGCAGGCTCCACACCAGCTACTGCCTATCCCAGAGGCAGTTTTGCTATGCCGGGTTCTATGGACTCGGGCCACTCGCAACAACTGGAGCAGCAAAGCGTCGGACAGCCCCCTTACAATCCTGCATCCCGGCGAGAATCAAACGTCTCGTACTATAACGGAGATCGTCAACAGCAAACGCAGCAGGCCCAGGCGCAACCCCAGCCATCCCAGCAACAGCAGCAGCCAGCGCAGCACCAGTATTTCTCTAATGCAGGTCAAGCTGGACAAGCTCCTACCTATCAGCCAGGACCACAGCCATCGATGTCGTGGAACACTGCAACGGGCCAGACACCCATATAAAAAAGAGCCATGGTAATTTTTAAAAATGGGGACTGGGTTCATAGGGTTGGTTCTGTTATAGTTTTTTTGGGATGGGATGGAAGAGGGGTGCGAATGGGATATAAAAATTAAGTTCTTCTGGCGGTTCTTTTCCTTTTGCTATTTTGCGCTCCCTTTTTTTGATGACGTGGAATCCTAGGAGGGTGTTTTTCATTTCTACATGTGCTACTTTTTATCTTTTTTCTTCCTCTTCTCTGTCGTTTCCTCTGTTCTTATTCTTAAGTTGGCCTTGTTGTTCCCTGTAATGCACTTCATTCATTGTGTCGGCGAAATTTGAAAGTTATTATTCGAGTCTGTTAATTTTTTTCACCGCCTTTTAAACATTCCCTTTTTTTTTCCTGTTGATCAATTCATACTACTGTAAGACAGCAAGGGTCGGGTGGGATATTCTTTTTTGTTTCTTCTTTTCCCATTATTATTGTTTCATTCTAATTTTCCTCTCGTTTATTCACTTACCTACCGTACTATTACTGTTTGTTAGCTTGGGTGCTGAGTTTTCAAAAACAAGGTTATTAATTAACCTCTTTTCTGTCCCTCCCCCCTTTCTTTTACTACTTTATATTGCATTTTCTGAAATGAGTGGCTGGTCTGTAATTTGCGGTCTGTTTAGGCGGTGGTTGATATATTGTTCTTGAGCTTTCTTTCAGTTGTTTTTGTGCAGAACACTGCTAACTTCTGAATTTCTATGTTCCTTTCTTATATGATTTGGTCTGATGGAAAGAGGGGCTCAGTTGCCATCTGTTAATCGAAGTTCAAGAAAATAGGAATGGGAAATTGTCTGATTGTTGTTCAATTTGCTGGCTTCTGTCTTTTCTTTTCTTTCTCTGGCTTCTCTAAGCTGTCAACCTGCTTGTACTACTGCTGGTTTTATGTCCAATGTTTTATATCTTGAGGAGAAAAGATTTGCAAAGTGTACAGACCATGGATAATACTGATTCGTCTAGATAAAAGTTAGTTGCGGAACTGAAGAATAACTATTATTTTATAACTTCTCCCGGGTTTCAACGTACAGCGCAAGCTAAGCAGTTTATCTTTCTAATCAGTCTTATACCTCCGTCTCTCCCTCTACTCCCGAAACATGTACGGTATAACATCCGCGTCGTATCAGACGCAACGTATGTAATGTATGTACGTACCATAGCCCCCTTTCCCCAGTCGCCATTACTACACAGACGTCAATTCTCGAAACTCCAAGTAAAACAATTTCAAAGCCGACCAACGACTCGAGAACCGGCCTGCAGATCCTCCCCGCTTCTAAACGGGTGTCACTTTCGTATTAATAATAATATAATATATATAATAGAGCCAGTACGTACATGCATGGTACTAGTAGTATATATGCCGCTGGACTAATGAGTTTTCATCCATCCGTTCGTTGTAGAATCGCCCCAAGGCACGGGCTCGAGTTTGACCAAAGCTTAGTCACCCCGCTAATCTATATAAATTGATATAAATATTCCTTCAACTATAAACATTCCCCGTCTGCGTTGTCGTTCCCGCTACCCGCTGCTGTCGTGCAATGTGGTATGTATCTTTATGCGTATACCCGTTAAGAAAACAGGCCCCCCCGTTGTGTTGTGTGTTCAAGTAATTAGTATTCTAGTGCTTGTGTTTCATCCCCTCTACGGAATATATGTGGCCATGTGTCTCCTGTCGCTCGCCGTGACATTAAATTCGTGATCTCTTGAATATATTTTTGGTATAAATATATATATATATGTGTGTGTGTGTGTGTGTGTGTGGCAGGTGAGGTGAGCATTAGCGGGAGGTCTGATATACCCTCCCACTCATTTTTTATTTTGGCATATACGAGATCTGAAACTTTAGGAATCTGGGTTTTCCAATCTGACAGCCGGCCAGGGATGCAAGGCGGAGCCATAAATGGTAGTAGTAGTATGGATGGGACAAACCCAATAGGATATCCAGTTATAGCCATCATCATCCCCATGGGTACAGACGTATAAATGCAACATGAATGCCAACTTTTTTGTTTTCGTCCTTTTCTCAATGTGCTGATGTTATTGTAAAAAGGCCCTCGTTTAACTTGAATTGTTGGTTGGTGTTTGACAGGGCGGAATGAAGTGGGTTGATTCGGGGATGGTCTGGGGTCGTTACGTCCGCAGGTAAGGAGCAACGGGTAGATGAGACGGCGGATAATGACAGTAGAATACTTTTTGATATGTGTACAGTGATTTGCTAGGTAGGTAGATCGGTCGTAAGGCAATGAAATCTGCGCTGGATGGGGCAGATGAGTTGATATATATTCTACGGTGGAAGATAGGGCAGGAAAGAGAGCGAAAAACATTGTAGTTCAGCGGGCATGGACAGGGAGATGCCCCATGAGTTTAACTATTTTTGATCAGGTTCTAGACCGTATATGGACAGATTCAATGACATTTGAATAGATTATGTAGAACCGTGCAGTTCTGAGATGCAGAGACGAAGTCGATATTCGCTGGTCTCTACACCTGCCTATTCAGTGCAATGCAATGCTTGTTATAAGAATCATAAGGAAGAAACATGGAAAAGTAAGGAGGTGTAGACACGATTATGATAAAAAGATCCCAGAGGTTGTCATATATTGGCAATCGCAGCCTTTTGTTCTAGATTCCTATAGTTGGTCCTCGAATCTGCATAACATCCGTCTATCTTCCCTCTCGGCAGATCTACGGCGGATATACTCCGTGGGCAGTTGAAACTCAAATAGTTACCCAGACCTATGCCGGCAGTTAAACTCACCTTTGTATAGTATTTGAAGCGAGGTACAGGTATTCTCCGTGCCCGGCAATTCTTAAACATATAAATAGCCTGCTGCTGTCTGTAGCCCTTTTTCTCTGTAGTCACCGCAATATGTTGCGTTTTCGTAGTGATAATAGAGCGCATAGCTACTTTCTACCGCCTCACCAATTTGACTCCCTTACATGGTATATACAACCGTCTTCCTTCGGATACCCGTACGTACAACACGGGCCAGCTATCCGCCGAGTCCTATTCAATTCCACCTATCCCTTGCAGAGTTGAGCACGGTGCTACAAATCGCGCCTTTAAACAGCTTTCCCCGCATAGTTGTGCATAGATCATCCATAGCCAATACACAGCAAGGATCTGCACATTCACACACATAGTCGGGCTTGCATGTATAGTATAGTATAGTACAAGTACATGCTTGTACCTAGCTGCTTGTACCTAGCAGATGTAACAAGTACATCCATGTACCAGCACACGCGCACAGCATATATGAATGGAGGGGGAAAGTCGATTATCTGGGTAACCGTGATTTCTTCACACACACCAGATCAGATCAACCCGGCTATAGTTGGTGATGTTATATGTAGCACAGGATCAAGAAAATCAAGTTGGCTAGGTTGAGATGAGAGATCTCAAATTTTCGGTGGGCGGGGAATATTTTTGTGTAAGAGCGCGGTGCAGGTGCTGTGAGAGGTGAGATTGTGAGATGGATGAGAAAGTTAAAAGGCATGGGAGAGAAGGAGGGAGGTTGTGTATAGAAATCTTTGCTTGAATAATAATGTGATGAGATGAGTAAAGAGTGCAGGGGGGGGGTATAAAGCTGTTATTAATCTTTTGATATATTTCTCGTCCGTTAAATGCTGTTGGATATAGATCAGTAATCAGTGTTGTAAAATGTTGTAATCTGGGCAGTGATTTGACTGCTGAAACATGATTGATAATACACCCGCTGCTACTACTACTACTACTAGGAGCAAAATCGAGCAGATTTAATAGTAGCCCACTGCAATCCGTATTTTGTACGGGGTAGTCGGCGGTTTTATATGCCTACTCGGGACTCCGAGCATCCCTCTCCACAGGGCTGTGGCTGACAAACCTTGGGAATCTGGGAATCTGGACGTCGAGAAAACTCTGCGCTGCCGCATCCAGTCATGTCTCTGCTTTTAAACTCCAGAAACCTATTCCATAAACCCGCAGCTGATAGGCTTTAACGGAGATAGGGGCTTCTGGGCTGAGTGGGCTCTGGCCAACAAGCTACCGTGCATATTTATGGGAGCCCCCTTTCTAGGGCTGGATCCTGACTCCACTATTGGCATTATTCGATCCCGCCGCTGCTCCAGTTTTACCAGAGCTCCTGAAGTCCTAAGTCCGGGCGCTTTTTCTCACGTTCGCAGCAAAATATCCGCTTATTCGCTGTTCAAACTTTTAATCTAGGGGCCCAGTCAGTAGTGGCCCATAAGACCTAACTAAAATAACAGATCTCGCCTCGTCCAGAACTTCGTTCCATGACCTTCTACTATTATTTATGAGTGATCATGACTCAACAGCACTCGTTATTCTTGCTTATCGGGCGTCGACAAACGTGCCAATCGGGTGGCGGGAAACGAGGCTAAATTCTCCTTTGTGCTGCTGTTTGGTGGTTGGCGGCCGGGGTACATCAATGCCGAACAGACCATGACGTTGACAAAGCAGAAGATGAATGAATAATCCTTGCTCCGCTTATCGTGTCGGAACTAAAGGTGCAGACTAACTAATAAAGTCCATATGCGGGCGCTGCACACAGCTACCTAACTAGCTTGCTCCGAATTGCGCAGGTAAATTAAGCAGATGAAAATAGAAGAAAGGCGAGAGTTGAAGCTGGTATGATGCGATGCGATGCCATGGGCCATGGCCACCCTGGTAGAACTGACTCGGTCCCTGTTCCCGCAATAGCGACCCTGCCTGACTCGAGTGGCTCGGGGGAGTGGGTTGATCGGAAATATGAGTTATCACAATCTCCACTGCCGCACCCAGCATTATTATTGCGCTGCGATTGTCTGACAAATGCAATGCGCGGAATTTTTGGTTAGCTGCCCAGTCGGGTCGGAATGTCCACGGAGCTATCACCCGCATATATAAAAATAAAATTCCTGTCCCAATCACCATGAAGGGAATCACTCCTACTGAACATTTGTCTCCCGCCTTTCGTTCTTTGCGCCTAACCTCTTATCGCTCTCAGGGCCCCCGACGGGTTTCACGACCAAGCCTCCCGAACCCCTCATTGCCCCGCGAGGAAAAAGAGAGTTTTGCGGAGCATATCTGCTGCTGCTTTGTGCATTAACTGTCTACGTCGTGGTCATCCTCTTTGCGCTGTGTTAGTCTATTAACCCTCTTCGGCACATTCGACGTACGAAGCTTAGCTGGAAGCTTGGGCGGTGTCACCGTCTGGCGCAAGCAGTATCGCGAATAATCAGTGTCGTGACAACACAAGGAACTTTTTTCGTGCATCCCGATTGGATAATCAGCGGGTGATCAGCGTCTCTTTCTGGCGGTTGCGATAGTCTCTTAGCTCGACCGTTATAGTGCATTCTGGTTCCCTTCCGCAAGGGTCAGCTCGCCAGGATGGCATCGCCACCCGAAACCGAAGTGCGCAGCCAAGGGGTAGGACAACAGGTTGATTGGGAAAGCACATTGCATGAGTCTACGCAGATGGGTCCAGAGAAGCCGGAATCCGAATCAAGCGGAGAGGGGAGATGGGGGGAACATGAAGAGGGCAACCCGGTCTCTCGCCGCGCTGCTATGGAGGATTATATTGAGATGACAAGAGAGTTAACAAGATTAAGTCGATCAAAAAGCAAGGCTTCAACAATCAAAATGAGGAAAGTGGGCCGTCGGACATCTTTGGACTCGCAGTTGGGGAAGGACCTTGAGCGCGGCTCGTTTGATTCCGACGAGGACGATTTTGAGCTGGGCCAGTTTTTGAGAGAGGGACAGCTCGAGCGGAGGACTACGGCCGGCGATCCTGCGAAGAAAATCGGTGTGGTTTTCAAGGATATGTCTGTAAGCGGCATAGATGCCTCGTCTTCCTTCGTCAAGACGCTTCCGGATGCGGTGAAGGGGACCTTCGGACCTGATCTTTACAACCTTCTTAGTAGATTCATTCCGGCCCTTCGATTCGGAAAGGCCCCCCCGACGCGCACGCTTATTCACAATTTTACCGGCGCTCTCAGAGATGGAGAAATGATGCTTGTTCTGGGGAGGCCCGGTGCCGGGTGCACTACCTTCTTGAAAGCGGTTGCCAACAATCGATCATCGTTCGCAAAGGTTACGGGAGATGTCAATTATGGCGGGATTTCTGCGGAAGAGCAGGATAAGCACTTTCGCGGGGAGGTCAACTATAATCCCGAAGACGATCAACATTTTCCTTCCCTGACTGTAGATCAGACCCTCAGGTTCTCGTTGATGAATAAGACAAAAAAGAAGGACAAGGCTGGAGTTCCTATCGTTGTCGAGGGGCTGTTGAAAATGTTTGGAATTAGCCACACCAAAAACACTCTCGTGGGCAACGAGTATGTCCGTGGTGTTTCTGGTGGAGAGCGCAAACGTGTAAGCATCGCCGAGACTCTGGCCACCAAATCTTCGGTTGTATGCTGGGATAACTCGACTCGTGGCCTCGATGCAAGCACCGCTCTCGATTATGTGAAATCTCTTCGAGTCATGACGGACGTCAGCAATCGAACGACCTTTGTTTCTCTCTATCAGGCAGGAGAGGGCATATATGAACTCATGGACAAGGTTATGGTTATTGAGGAGGGCCGCATGCTTTATCAGGGGCCTGCAAACCAGGCGAAGGCTTATTTTGAAAGTCTAGGATTCCACTGCCCAGAGAGATCGTAAGTACATTATATATTATCGTCTTGCGTGAGTTTCGGATTTAGACCCTGTTTTGGCTGACATGACACAAGTACAACGGCGGACTTTCTTACATCGTTGTGCGACCCGCTCGTGCGTCAATTTCAACAGGGACGGCAGGACTCCACCCCTAAGACCGCCGAGGAGCTGGAAGCAGCTTTCAAGGCCAGCGACATCTACAAGGGCATCTTGAACGAAGTGGACGACTATGAGAAACGTATCAAGGACAGTGATGCTGCCGATGCTCGACAATTCAGGAAATACGTTGGCGAATGTAAGTACTCAAGCCAAATTGCTTTACCCCTCTCGGACCCCTATGCATGAGACCCTTACTGAGACATAACCTATAGCCAAAAGTAAAACAGTCTCAGCTCAATCGAGTTACACTGTATCGTTCGCACGGCAGATCATCGCTTGCACAAAGCGGGAGTTATGGCTCTTTTGGGGCGATAAAGCGTCGCTGTATACCAAGTTCTTCATCATCCTTGCTGTCTCCCTCATTGTCGGTTCTCTCTTCTACGGCCAATCTCTCGGAACTGGTGGTGCCTTCCCTCGTGGGGGTGCACTGTTCTTTGCCATTGTCTTCCTCGGCTGGCTTCAACTTACAGAGTTGATGCCGGCTGTCTCGGGCCGGACGATCATTGCAAGACACAAGGACTATGCCTTTTACCGCCCTTCTGCCGTCGTCTTTGCGCGGGTTCTTGTGGACCTCCCCATTCTCCTTGCTATGCTTGTAGTTCTGGCGCTGGTGGTGTATTTCCTCACTGGGCTTGATGTGGATGTTTCAAAATTCTTCATCTTCTCTTTGTTCGTCTACGCCATTACCATTTCTATCACAGCAATGTACCGCATGCTTGCTGCGTTCTCGGCAACGATTGATGATGCTGTCCGGTTTGGAGGAATTGGTACGTTTCCGTTGCCCTTTTTCTCGTCCAATGACCTAGGCACTGACCATGTGATCAGCTTTCAATCTCCTTATCTTCTACGTCGGATATGTAAGTTCTCCAATTTGTACGCCGTCAATTGAACAATACGCTGACGTTGATATCTCTACAGGCAATTCCAAAGCAGGCATTGATTAACGATTCTCCCTGGTTTGGTTGGCTGCACTATGTCAATCCAATCTCATACGCGTACGAAGCTGTCATG
Source organism: Helicocarpus griseus UAMH5409 (assembly GCA_002573585.1). Classification (NCBI taxonomy): domain Eukaryota; kingdom Fungi; phylum Ascomycota; class Eurotiomycetes; order Onygenales; family Ajellomycetaceae; genus Helicocarpus; species Helicocarpus griseus. Next base: position 25,022 of record PDNB01000133.1, on the reverse strand, counting down.
GCCAACGAGTTTTCGGATCGTATCATGGAATGCTCCCCTGAGCACCTTGTGCCCCGTGGTCCAGATATTGACCCGAGATACCAAGGGTGCTCGCTCTCTGGCTCTGAGTTGGGTAGTAATACGGTTTCCGGTGCTCGATATCTTGAGTATACGTTTGAATTGTAAGTATTTTTGCATGTGAGGTTAATTTTACAAGTGCTCACTTATTGCGATGTAGCTCCCGGAGCCATCTTTGGCGCAATTTTGGAATTGTCATCGCCTTTACTGTTGCCTACATCTTGATCACGGCCGTCGCTGCTGAGCTCTTCCCATTTGTCAGCGGAGGAGGCGGCGCATTGGTCTTCAAGAAGTCGAACAGAACGAAGAAGATGGCCAAGGCGCAGAAGAAAACCGAGTCTCAAGATGAAGAGTCAGGAAAAGGAGAGCGGGTTGGGTATACGAGCGGTGCTACTACTCGAAGATCCTCGGTTACTGCTAACAATAGCGAGTTCACTGCCCTCACGACGAGTGACAGGGTATTCACCTGGATGGATGTTGAATACACTGTCCCATACAATGGAGGCGAACGGAAACTGCTCAACAAGGTAACCGGTTATGTGAAGCCCGGAAGCATGATTGCTTTGATGGGTGCCTCTGGCTCAGGGAAGACCACTCTCCTCAACACCTTGGCTCAGCGCCAGAAGATCGGAGTGATCTCTGGCGAGATGCTCGTTGACGGACGTGCTCTTCCTCCGGATTTCCAAAGAGGCACTGGCTTCTGCGAACAAATGGACATCCACGATAACACCGCCACTATCAGAGAAGCCTTGGAATTCTCGGCTATTCTGCGACAGGACAGGACCATCCCCCGAGAGCAGAAGATTGAATATGTCGACCACGTCATCAATCTATTGGAACTCAACGACATCCAGGATGCCATCATCAGCTCGCTTGGTATCGAGCAAAGAAAGCGGTTGACAATTGGCGTTGAGCTGGCAGCTAAGCCCAGTTTGTTGCTGTTCCTGGACGAACCCACCAGTGGATTAGACAGTCAAGCAGCCTTCTCCATTGTTCGGTTCTTAAGAAAGCTCGCGCTCGCGGGACAGGCTATTATCTGCACCATCCATCAGCCTTCCTCGATGCTCATCCAACAGTTCGATACGATTCTTGCCCTAAACCCAGGAGGAAATACATTCTATTTCGGACCCGTCGGCCACAATGGTAGTGCTGTGATTGACTACTTCGCCGAAAGGGGTGCTATCTGTCCTCCTAACAAGAACGTCGCAGAATTCATCCTAGAGACTGCTGCCAAAGGTCGCAGGGGCAATGGGAAACGGATTGATTGGAACGAGGAATGGCGAAACTCCAAGGAACTTCAAAAGCTGAGAAAGGATGTTGCCGAGATCATTGAAGAACGGAGCAAAGTCCCCGCCCAGGAGACTGCTAGCTCACAGTACGAATATGCCGCGCCTGTCTCGCTTCAGTGCTACATGCTCACGAAGCGGGTGTTTCTCAATTACTGGAGAGATTCGTCCTATCTGTATGGAAAGCTGTTCACCAGCGTCATCATCGGTATCTTCAACGGTTTTGTATGTTACCACTTCTCCGAAATACTTCTCCATTCTTGACATGTGCTAACTACTTTTTCCCGCAGACATTCTGGCAGCTCGGAAACACAGTCGCCAGCATGCAGAATCGCATGTTCACCATATTCCTGATCATCCTGCTCCCTCCAATTTTCATGAACGGCATCCTTCCAAAGTTCTTCACGAACAGAATGCTCTGGGAAGCGAGAGAGCAACCAAGCCGCATCTACGGCTGGTTCGCATTCTGCACTGCCAACGTTGTCTGCGAACTTCCAGCGGCCGTCGTCTCCAGCGTCGTCTACTGGGTCCTATGGTACTATGCTACCGGCCTCCCAACCGACTCAAGCACGGCCGGGTACGTCTTCCTAATGACCCTACTCTTCTTCTTCTTCCAGACGAGCTGGGGTCAATGGATTTGCGCCTTCGCCCCCTCCTTCACCGTCATTGGAAATGTAAGACCTCAACCCCCATCCACCGTACAAAGCCACCCAACTAACAATCTCCAGGTCCTCCCGTTCTTCTTCGTAATGGTTAACCTCTTCAACGGTGTCGTGCGCCCCTACGCCTCCCTCCCCAACTTCTGGCGCTACTGGATCTACTGGATCTACTACGCCAACCCAACAACATGGTGGCTCCGCGGGGTTCTCTCCGCCACCCTCCCCTCAACCCGCATAACCTGCGCTCCCGCCGAACTCACTCACTTCCACCCCCCACCCAATCAAACCTGCGCCCAGTACGCGGGTAACTTCATCACCTCCGTCGCGCGCGCAGGCTACCTGACTAACCCAGAAGCGACTGCCGACTGTACCTACTGCCCTTACTCAAGTGGTGTGGAGTACATGGCCACGCTGAATGTGCATGAGGGGGATAAGTGGAAGGGGTTCGGAATCTTCTTGGCGTTTGTCATCATTAACTGGGCGCTGGTGTACTTTATGATATACACAGTGAGGATTCGCGGGTGGACGTTTGGATTTGGGACTGCGGTAGGGGTTGTGAATAAGATATTTGATGTGATTGGGGGTATGTTTAGCTCTGGTGGGAAAGGGGGTGATAAGGTGAAGATGGTGAAAGAGAAGAGGGATGATGGTAAGGTGGAGACGGAGAAGAAGGATACGGAAGGAGAGACGGTTAACGGGAAGGGAAAGGAGCTTGAGTGAGTAAGTAATAATAGCATGGATTGGTTTTTTTTTTTTTTTTTTTTTTTTTTTTT
>PDNB01000133.1:0-21773 GCA_002573585.1 Helicocarpus griseus UAMH5409 | reverse complement strand
TGGTTTTTTTTTTTTTTTTTTTTTTTTTTTTTTTTTGGTTATTCATAATGTTTGCATTTTTGCATCTTCTTTTCCTTTTTTGTTTGCTTTTTTCGATGTCTGTTAGTTACTTATTTAGATTCGGGATAGACATTGTTGCTTTATTTGCACTGCTTCTCTAAATTTTGGACGGTTTTATCTAATATTTAAAATAATCAATACCTCAATTGACAACGGGGATCTTTTTACTTCCCCTTAGTTTCCGATAGTCTACCTACTCCGCTCATCCACAATACTTTTGGCATAACAGCCAGACATGACTATCGTCGAACTGGCATACTCTATCTTGGGCCATGGTTCTTTCTTCTTCTTACCTGGCGTGGAAAACGATATGAAACCGAACGCTGCGGTTTGAGGCTCCAACGAAGCGCAGTGAAAAAGACGACTGATATAAAGTATGTATGTAATAAATTTAAGATATGACAAAATAATCATAGGACAAAATAGAAGCAACAAAGAAAACTAAAACAATCGAACCATTTACTGCTCCCGCCTTTACGACATTAGAATTAATCATACTCGCTTCTCTTGCTATCCCAAACTCGGAAACAGCAAAGGTGTTAATAACAAGTTCACTAGTCCTCAGGCCCATGTCCAGGTGTGAATTCATATCGCAAGCAGCCCACATCAATATATCCGCCCCGGCCCTTATTTCCGGTACCTACAATATCCACAATTAGTATATCTTCAACAAAATTTATGTCCCGATCAGCATTTGCACATTGGGAGGGAAGAAACCCACATTTCAACCAATTGAAATACATCAATTTCGTACAGTGCACTCCTATGATCGGTTGGGCGGGATCCACAACTTTCATATCCATCTCACATCCCTTCTTCCATCTTATCGCCATGAAGTACGGTACATAGCTACCTACGTTGTTATAATAGGTGATATCTTTTTTTCCAGCATACATTGTACCGCCGTACGATACGGTCGATTTGCAGATACTTTGGGCAGCAATTTTCACCCAGTTGTCCGTTATGTCGATTTTGTCATTGGGGTAAATGCTATAGTCGTGGCAGTGTCGCTGGCCGACTTCCAGCGGTGTATTGGGCTTCTCCGTGGGAGCTGGGCCGGGTTGCCTTGTCGTGACTCTTAACGTGGTTTGCTCTACCGTTGATGGTAGTGGCGGGGGCTCCTTGGCTGGTGCGTCAGGAACTATACAAACACATTTTCCGTCCTTGCAAGCGTTGCGGCGTAGTCCCGCGCATATGAGGACCGGCATACATTGATGAACGGTTTCTTCAGTGCATACAAACCCCGGTGGCATAAACGGTACTGGCGTCTCTGTAGTGGCGCTTGCAGTCATGGACAGGGTAGCAGTTGCAGTAGTTGTCCCAGAGGCATTCACGTCAGTCCCAGTGGCCGAAGCCGAATCAGAAGCAGTGCCGGTAGCGGTCTCTTTGGGGACTTCGGTAGGGTTACCCGTCGGCGGAGGATCAAGAATGCACTGATTAGCCGAGCCATCTTCATCATCCCCATTGTCCACATCATCTTGCTGACGTGGTATCAGCGGCGGAAAGGCACCTTTCGGCTTGTAGCAAACCTTGCCCTTGGCAGTGTCCCAGTCCGCACCATTCCATATCGCGACGGGTAAAATGCCAATTTCTTCCGGTGCCCGGGCGACGCCTGTGTCGACAATGTATGCCTTAAGTCCCACAGGGCTCGTGTCAGGTTGTACCTCCGGGTTTTCGCGTTTTAGCCGACCAATTTCATTGAGTTTCACGAAATAAGCGGCAAGGCCGGCAGTATAGGCGGTGGCTATATTTATCATCATTAGTCACTGGCGTAAAGCTTGCCGCAGGCTTTGGCTTACCAATTGACGTGCCGTACGAGTCCTTGTAATATTCTTTATTATCCCACTGCGCTTTGTTCCCGTCCGCAACTAAAAGGTGATCTCCGGGTGCGTAGATGTGTGGAAGTTTCTTGCCCATGTCAAATGATGAGAAAAAGCTTCTCTTTCCGTTATCCACCATGACGGAACCGACTACTAATAATTCAGGAATGTGAAGCCATCCCTCCCGTTCTTCTTCATTCACAGTATGAGGATCAGCACCGAAAAGAGCGGGCCATCCAGGAATCTACACCTGAACCTTAGCTGTGATACTGATATTGTTAATTCGTTAAACTTACTTTCGATTGAGATATATTTCCTGCACCAGCAACTGGAAAGACGGATTTTCTGATTAAATCAGTGAGCAGCTGATATAGCCGCTTTCTAAAAACCCTGAAGTCTTCAGGGACGCGATCATTAAACGGCGTGTTAGTAAAATCCTTTTCATCGATTATGAAAGACAAAGAGACAATGGCGCGAGTTGTCTGGCTGTTGCCTGAAACTCGGTCACAAATCATAGATAGGCCAACCAAATAGTCCTCTCCCATCGGCTTGTTACCCTTAGGTTGCCTCCGTGGTGAGCGTACTACATAGGGTTTGACCCTTTTAGCAATCCCTAGTTTCGCACCTGCAATCAGGCTCAGCATGGAAGTGCCATGCGAGCTGCACATGCTTCCGAAACACTTGCCATCTTTTGGTAAAGCCGCATCGTCGAGGGGCTTGGTACGGTCATAGTCCTCGTCGATATGTATGAACTCGGTTTTGCTGGCTATATTGTCGCCTTTCTTGAATTCCTATCACATGTCATTAGACCAGAGCCAAGTATGATATGTAGCGATGATGCAACCTTACCGGATGGTCTATTTGGGCCCCAGTGTCTATAATGTAGACGGGAAAATCCTCCCCGGCACTCTTGTCAAATAAATACTTCTTCGGCGACTTACTGAGGTCTCTTGTAGATACAAAAACCAGTTGGTCCCTTCCTTCATACGCCCTCATTTTCTCTTTGACAAAAGTTCGTTGGTATCTCCAGTCCGAGTTTCTCCAAGCTTTTCCTTGAACCAAGGAGCCTCCCGTGTCAAAAGCTTCTCGATAGACGGCCGCAACCTATCCGTAAATTAACCATCATATTCTATTAAAAATAAACAAAATAAAAACTTTTGCGTAATATTATTCTTCTGTCTTCCCTCAAAAGGTATACCCGTATCCTTTCCACACTTACATTTGGTATATCTTTGACTCTTTGGACGTGTTCAGGGACCATCTGAGCCCGCCAGAAGTTAACCCCCATGCTTCTTGAATCCGAGGTTTTAATTTTATTTTCATCCTGGAGCAACTCTTTCAAGCTTCTGTAGATAGCATCAGTTTGATCCCTTTCAGTCCCCTCGCGAGGCCAGACGTAATACACCGCTGTCTGCGGACAAACATTGCCGTCCGCTTGTCGCCGACCTTTACCAGTCGGGGATGGATTACAAGATTCTGTCGTAGTGCTTGGAGTCACGGAGCATCCTGTTGTAGGGGCCGCGGTCTTTGTAGAGCAAGCTTTTGTTCCAGTACAAGTGATGACGACATCAGTCACGGTTGCAGCCGGGCACTCATCCGTTGTAGTTACAGTTGCCCCCTGGGTTGTATCTCTGACAATGCAGCCACGCACTTCCTGGCATTTTGGAGCAGGAACATGTGTCGATATTGTCTGTAACTTTCCGTTGACTGTTGATATAGCTACCGATGTAGTAGCCGAACAAAGCGATGCTGTCTTGGTTTCGCATCTTGTGGGCTCGGGCTGCTTAGGGAACGTAGGAACACCATTAGGTCCAACACTGGTTGTGAGCAAAGGCATCATGTGTCAGTCAATTGCCAGCGCACGCATATATGCCAATGGTTACTTACGTGAACCTGGGCCATGGTGGAAGCTCGCCTTGAAAACTGATTCTTGGAGGAAGTCTGATAATCGGTAGTGGTGGAGCGCCGCTGTTCTCAGACATCGAGTTAGAAAGATCGCCAATGTGTTGACCGTACAATTCTCACCCAGGATAAATCCCTTGGGGAAGCTTGAACTTCCAGCCCAGAATGTTGATATCGTCAAATTTGATGCAAATCTTGGAAATAATAGTGCATTAGCTGGATATTCACTAATACCGGGTGGCACCGTTGAGCATACAGAGAAAAACCACAACTTGCAAGGAATCACGGCATCACCATCGTCGTCATCCGACGGTTCAGGTTGCTGTACGTCTTTCTCAATCGGAGTGACGACAGCCTCAGGTGGCCACTTAGTAAAGGTCGGTAGCTGAATGTTGTCCTCCTTGTCGCCCGTCTTTGTCGGAGGCGAAGCTGGATCATTTGTTATGGTTTGGCTCGCAGTAGGAGGCGTCGCCTGCTGCGTTACAGGGGTTGCAGTATGGCCTGGCACATTCGTACCTGTCGATTGTGGCGGAAGTGTAACCGTCGACCCCAAGGTAACGAGTGCTGTGGTTTGTGAGACTCCATACAGGGTTGCTGTCTCGGTCCCTATAACAATCAAGGCCGTGTTGCCTCGTCCTAAATCTGCGCTCTGAGGAGGTGTCAAAATGAAGGTATTATCTAGCGTCACAAGAGCGGTTGGTGAAGTGATGGCAGGAAGCGTTGCGGTATTGGAGCCAACGATAACCACGGGCCCTGCTGAATTCAGCGAAAGGGCACCAGGCCCAGTGGGGTCTCCAGTTGGTTTATCAGCCGGAGCGTCTGTGGCCTGTTCTGTCAATGTCCCTGTATTTAGTTCAGGTTGTTCAGTTGGTTGGTCTAGAGGCTGTCCTAGAGGGCTTCCAGTAGACTGATCAGGGAGAGCAGGTTGGTCGGTTGGTCGGCCCACAGGTTGTTCCTTAGAGATTCCATCAGATTGTTCAGGAAGTCCAGGCTTTTCAGTTGGTCGGTTTGGTACTGGCACCGTAAGGGCTGTGGGCTTTCCAAAGAGTTTGGTCTGTTCAGTCGGCTGATCTGCGGTCTTTTTGGTAGGAGTCCCTGTGGGATTTCCCAGTTGTTCAGTTGGTTGGCCCGTGGGCTGTTCTGTAGGGCTTCCTATAGCCTGATCTGTAGCCGGCTGCACTATGGGTTGCTCCGTGGAACGTTCCGGGGACTGCCCAGGTGGCTGACCTGTTAATTGACCTGTGGGTTGGGAACTTGGAAGGACTGGCTGTATAACCTCTCCGTTAGGTCCCGCGCAACTGAAATCAGCGTTGCAGGTATAAGAGTTGTTTGGGCAACATCCGAACCCGCAGCAGACGGTGTCTGAGAGAACTTTAGTCATGTCCAATTTATTCAATGGTTCGGGACAAACCTGGACCGCAGAGATTGTACTGCCCATTAGGCGTCTGACAGCACGTATCTAGATCCGTACCGCACCGGTCTTGACACCAGTACATACCATCCGGACATTTATGGGCCTTGGCTACGGCAGCGGTAAAGGACATGGCCACCCAGAGAACCGCTGCCCCCCTGTGTGGACCAAGCCGCATGATGTCTCAAGGTAATAAAAGAAAAGTAATCTTCAGTATGATTAAACTGTAAATTTTACAGTTGAACAATTTTGCGAGGTTAAAATGTAATGAAATGAAAGGGGGTCAAGAGAGATCACGATTATAAAACAGTAGAATTCATTGAGGCCCTTATATATCCGTCTTGCAGACCGCACGTCCGTAGAGAAGCTGACGGTGATTCAGTTTGATTCTCCACTTCTAATGAGATACGGAGTTATCAATATGCCGTTGAGCTTCCATGACCTTGAACAAACCGAAGAATGTTGGTTCGTAGACGTGTGATGCAAAATGAGAAGTAGGGGGCCGAATCTGACAGCAAAAATCTACGTCGCTCCGTAACAAGCACCGGTTAATAGAAGTAAGTTTCGTCCACTTGCATTTCAATGGACAATCTTGTGAGTATTCGGCAAATGGGGTCTATCACGAACCAATTCACCAACTGTCGGACCGTTTTCGTAACAGTATTTGTCTTCCTTGCCTTTTTTGGGCTTCTGTTGTGGATCTCATATTTAAAAGCAGCCCACCTCAAGACATTCACCCCTGTTATGCCGTGTCCTAGCAAGGTATACATGTCCGTCTCATGGAGAACATTTTGTATGTCTCGCCGACATCGATGCCTTCAAGTTGGCATCGTCGCATCTTAGGAACCAGGCGGAGTAAAGCGAGTGCTCTGCATTCAAGTCCACCTGAGAACGCAAACGTTCTGTTGGTAAACCTGGGGCTGGCCCCAAAAGCCGGCATTGAAAGCCTGGCATGGCGTCAATTTGGCAGATAAACCGGTGAATATGGCCAGCCTGATATGTGGGAGTATTTTTAGACGCCGCTATGTTGTTTCAATGACCGGTGGCTGTAAATGCCGGTGACAAGGGGAGTCTCCGTGCATCCCAGGACTTTTGTTTCAAAGATGCTTCGTCTTTTGGTCCTAGATTTATCATGGAAGTTGCTGGATCTTTGACACTTGCACTGTTGGAATAAACACATATGCCTTTTATAGAACTATCACGTGATCGCTTCATTGGCCCCGGGGGTCTCCAAGGCTCCACGGCTGGCATCTTTCAATCATCCCCGGCATCCTTGGATCTGAAGATGTGAAGCGGACCAACCATGTCGGCGACTTTGTTCAACCGGCGTTGGTGACGTCCGTCGGCTGCTTGGGAGTTCTCGCAAGTCAGGCCTAGTGTTTGTTCCAGGAATATGCAGACGGCCCCAGAACTTAACATCATGCATGCATCTTTCCCATCATTGCTGTTGCAACCATGATACCAGGTACAGTGATATAGTAAAGCTCCCTCCACCCGCAGGTCTCGGGGCTGGGAAATGTCGCTGTTTCTATCGTTTTTCGGACGCCGTTGTAGTTTCTGCGAAACCCCGCACTTCCCCTCAATGCCAGGATCCCTTCAACCCTTTCTGGCGTGTATGCTTCAAAAAGCCATTCAAATCACTTATAAAGGGGCCTCTTCGGTCTATTTTCATACACTGGCCTATTTTGCGATACACCAACTGCCGATTTGGATCTTCCAACTCTTACATTTTTGCGCCCCTGATGAGTAAAAAATGCGTGTCGCGAATAGTGATCACGCCCGTAGGGGATGGATCTTCCATAATCGAACCACTATATGGAAGGGTAAACTGAGCCTCTATGTTTTTAATGTCGACTATGACATGGCCATTTTGCTGATCGTTGTTGCAGTTTGCGGGCTACCACTTTCAACGGTGGGATATGGACGGTGGCGCGTCCGTGTCAAAGGTAGTTGAAATATACGGAAAGCATTATGTGACGCTGTTTTTCCCTGTTTGGCTGAACGGCGTCGATTTCGAGTACACTCCATGGGTCAAACAGTTCTACGGTCAAAGTAGCCATGTTCTCATCTTTATTTACGATGCCACTTCCCGGCAAGTTTTTGACCGAATTGCGAGCTCCTGTGAGACAATTTTTCGTCACGTATACGGCACGGAGTTTCCAAAACATGAGTCAAACAAGTTTGCCCTCGCTGCACGGCCGACGAAATACGTATGGCCAAAGAGCAGGCGGACCTTTACGTGCTTTCCGCTTCTCCCTCATGAGCTGCAACTTGCTGTTCTTCAAGAGTGTCTTACTTGCACAGGTTCAGTTATACTCCCGGATCCAAACTTCAGTGGCATCAATCTAAATGTGCTCCTGGTTTGCAAACTCTTCTATCAGGAAGGGGTTAAGATTTTTTGGGAACATAACTCTTTTGCATCCTTCCAACCAATTACCTTTATTGCTGATACAACCTTTGTATCGCCCGATCGGCCACGTGTTGTTAGTACAGAAGAGGGAGAAGAGCTTGCACGCCGCTCGTTACAATGCAAGTATATTGAAATCTCGGCCAGGGATGAGCATGATTATTTTAGCGAGACGGTTATGGATGCTTGCCGACTGTATATAGCTAGGAAAGGGATCCCCAGGGGAAGACAGGTATATAAGCAACCGTTCCCTTCCCCTACCTCCTTTGTTGTCCTTATTAACTCATTAAAGGTATCCGGATCATCAAACCTGCCATACGGTTTGAACCGTCGGGAAATCCATCGTGGATGTAATCACATCTCCTGTAACTGGCCAGAAATCAAATCATACCTCCGGGCTACCGGGCACCGGATATTGACGAAGATATTGGCGCGGACATATTCGCGGAAATGGCAGCGGAAATGGGTGGGCAAAAACCGTACAGTGCGTGCATAATGATACAGCAATGAGTTTCTTTCCATGAAGTTCTGGATGCTCTGTTGGTACTTTTTCGTTCTTTCCCCCGCGTTCTTTTACGTTCCCCAACAAAATGGTCTAGCTATTTTGACAATTATTTACTTTATATTTATCATGTATTTTTTTCTCTTCTAACTTGCTAAAAGCGAAATGACTCTATACTATTGAAACTGGTGTTGGAAACTCTAGCGCCATGCAGACTGTAGTACAGGAGACTTCGCGCTTGGGGCCAGTGATATTCACAAGGATGTGATATATGTTCGCTTGGAATGGCACATCAGGTAACCTAAATATGAACCATAATGGTTACTTGTGAAAATGACAGGTTATCGGCATTAGTTTCAAGTAACCCACCCATGATAGCATTCTATTCCTAGATATCCTGCTAAAAACAGAGGCACAGCGGGCAATCTATTCCGTTTCATTGCCAAAAACAGAGGCACAGCGGGCAATCTATTCCGTTTCATTGCCAAACACAGCTCGCCTAACCAACCCCGCTTTATCCCTCCGAAGCAGCAATTCTTCAAGCCATCTCCTGTCTGTTGTTTGTGAGATCTATCAGCACCGGAGTAGAAAGACTCTCCAAACAATGGTTTATCACGAAACTGGCTTGTGGAGAAATACGGGCTCAAAAGATTTTGTCCGCTTTATTCATTGAAGTGTTCTCAGGTACAAACTCTCGCCCCAATGGGCCTGAGAATGCCAATGCCGCGTTTTGTGGCCCTGGTCGATCAGGTTGATAGCCTCGATTTACTACGCGAAAAGGTAAACACTCATTTTTTGGTCTCGGCTTTTCTGTTTTATGAAAAGGGACCAGGTCACTGATTTCCGTTAAAGTTTATGGAGGCTTCTGTGGGCCGGTACATAGGATGCGGCGCTGTAGAGGTGCGAAGGTTGTTGGAATTATATGGGATACCCTTTTGTTTAGAGATGTGGTTTGAACCCTTGATTGGGTTTCCATGGGTCCCAGTCACTCAGCAAATGTCTGGCGAGACTCAAACTTTCATTTTTTCAAATACGATGTCACCTCCCGGGAGGGGTTTAATCAAATATCAGAGCGGTACAAGACTATCTTCCAATATCTTTATGGGAAAGATCCACCACGAGAGCATGATCTCAAAAGGCAGAGTCGGACTGCTCTCACAACAAATTCTATATGGCCCAAAGACCCGCGGACCTTCACCTGTTTTCCTCACCTTCCCCATGAATTACAGCTTGCTATTCTCCTAGAGTGTCTGACTTCCACCACTCCGGTTTCACTCCCATATGCAGAGCTTAGTGGGATAAATATCAATATTCTCTTAGTTTGCAAACTATTCTACTATGAAGGAATCAAGATCTTCTGGGAGCAAAACATCTTTACAACTACTCGGTCATTCAACATCATCGCCGATACTGGTTTCATTACCCCTGACAGACCACGAGTGGTCTCTGTGGAAGAGGGAGAAGCTCTCGCGAACCACTTTGTTGCAGACCGATTCTTACCCTGCAAATACGTTGAAATGTCGTTCAGAGAGGATTATGATGTGTTCCACGACGTGGTGATGGATGCTTGTGAGGGATTCACAGCTTTGGTGGCAAGGAATGACCGTTTACTTCTTGAAGATAAGGTGAAAAGCAACAGCACCCCATTTCCCCGTGGGAAGTTTTTATTTTTTATTTTATTTTTTTATTTTATTTTTATTTTTATTTATTTATTTTTTATTTTTTTTTTGACAAGATTGCCTTATAGCGTCGAACCTATCGAAACAATCATTGCTGACTTCTCACCTAGGTATTTGGAGTCCCGACCTGGCCGACCAAGTACGAAAACAAAATCACCAAATATACCCGCTCCTACAAAAACCTGAAAAACCGCATTAAAATGAGAATGCGGAGTATTGTGCAGCGCACGGCACTGTAATGGTGCCTTGATACACATGTACAATACATATGGGTTGACAATGAAAACCTCTTCTTTTTCTTATCCTTACTCCTTTTTTCTTACCTTTCCCTTCTCCCCTTCTCTCTTTGAGTGTCGGAAGTTATTGGTAGTGTCTTTCTTTCTTCTTCCCTTTTTTTTTTTTTTTTTTTTTGGCCCTTTGAGACTGAATTGGGAACGGAGATACCTAGGAAGGGATGCAAATCTTCCTATCAACCGAATCAAGAAAGTAATGATTTCTGTTTTATTACTCATCCTCGTTGCTGTCATGGTTTCCTGTCTTTAGCTTGCTAGTAGTGAGAACATACTATATGTATGGCAGGAAATAGGTTGCTTATTGTATACACATTGTACTTCTGTTCAAGGTTGAAAATCCTGACTGTTAGGGCCTAGCGGCCTTCACTGTGTATTAGCACCCAGTAACCTTCACCAACATGCCCAGGTGCTATTATTCAGAGGTCCAACAACTTCAACCTCTTCAATTACAAGTTGTAACTAGGGAAATATGTAGAAGACTCGTGATGTAAAAAGTTTCTCGCAACGGATGACGAACACATAGTTAAACTCGATCATATCTACTTAGGTATGCATGTCCCTAACTTTCCCTGTTGGTGCCATCGAGAACTTAAGGGGTAGAGGGTAAATGCAGGGAAATAAGGAACAAAAGTGGGGGTGCTATAGGAACTGATGTGCAGAAAAGAGAGTATACTCGCAGAATAAACTGTGTCTCAAAAACATGTGCAGTTATGAATATTCAGAACCGCGTATATTAAAGCCAGCCCTACAGTTTCAAGAATTTATCAAAGAGCGTTCTCCTTGAATAGAATCTCGACGCCTCCTTGTAGGTGAATGGAACAAAAAGTGGGAATGAAAATCATAATATAATCAAAACAACATCCCAATCAGCCTCAATCACTCCTCCGAATAGAACCACGGCCTATCACCTGGCCGGTATCCCGACGCAGGAACATGCATGGGGATCGGAATTGTTGACCCAAACACACCAGCAATTTTTGATCCACCGTCGGTATCGTCAGAGCCATCAGTGTGAATGCTAAGTTCAGGTTCGGTTGTAAGGGTAGCAGTGCTACCCGTAGATGGGATGGACGATAGCCCGGTCTTGGTATTTTCTACCTCGCTTTGGCGAATCGGGAGCACGACGCCGCATTCCCAGTTCCGGCAGTTTAACTTTGGTTTGTTAGTTGAACGGTCGAGAACGAGGCGGCCCCTGGATCCACGGATAGATGGTTGCTTTGTTAGCCAAGCTTGGGTAAGGGAAGATACAGTTGTTCAGGGTAGCTAAAAGAATGGAGAAGTAGTTCGAGGAACATCATTGTTGTCTTACCAGGCGCTTTCTGAGAGGTTGGCACTCCCGACGTATGCCCAGCCAGCAAAGCGGGTGGAGTCATTCTTCGAACTGATGAATGGTTTGTCGGGTCGGACGAAAAGCATCTGTGAGGGACACTTAAGTTAACTGGCTGTCCTTTCGAGCTCAATCATCATACGGGAAGACACGACATACCTTATTATGCATCAACATCCTATCTCTTCGACTAACATTACTCCGCATAATTTCCTGTGGGAACGTCGCCGAATTATACCACTTTGATTGAAAACATATCGTCCCCGCACCTCGAGTGCCGGCTTTAGACTGACGAACTGTGTTAAGCGAAGGGAAGTAGACACGGAATCTATCCTTCCACTTTGCGCCATCGGTCCTTTCAGTAATCACTCCCCATTTATCGGAGGGGAAGGTTTTTGAGGTGCGAAGAGTGAATTCTTTTAAACCGTCGTCTCCTAGATGTGGTATTAGCAACACCCCAATGAATCATTGTGGCTCGGTAACAGGTAGAACTTGCCTTGAGCTGCAAGATAGATCGACCGTAGAAATTGCTCGTTCAATGAACCCACTGAGGAAGTCTGCAGAATTTGTGAGCTTTTTGGTTAATAAACTGGAAATGATTCTTCAATAAACTCACAATATAATCAAGATTCTGATCCTGGGATGTCTGAAGGCCCAGGGATGTCAAGGCTCTTCCAAGGCCGCAAAGACCTGTCCTTTTCCAGTTTTCGTTCTTGTGAGACCCGCCACTAAGTGTTGTTAGATATGTTATTCTGCGATGGAACATGGACAAAACATACATCGTATGAACGAAAGCCATATCCTTTGTAGTGCTAAAATCGAACTTTTGCATTTTCTCAATAATCTTCTCATTCAAGTTCGAGGCTTGGAGAAAGTAAACCAAATCGTCAAGAAATGATGTCCGGGGTACGTTCTGCGATTCTAAAGACTTGCGAGGTAGATCGATCAAAAAGACAATCTATAAATTACTAGTTGTCAGTAATTAAGTATGAATAATGGGAATCAAATAACAAAATTAGTCCCGTACGTTTTCCATAGTACCTCCGTCCTCCCCCCAGTCAAACGGCACCAAATTCGCACTCGGCACCACAACGCGCAAATAAGTCGGGTGGAAAAGAAGCATCAATTTCGAATGCATGCAATTCACCTGCGGCTCCATCGGAGGAAAGCAAAGCCGGATACTTCCCACCGATTCTGTGTCTTCTATCAACGCCCGTCTCTGTTTATAATTGTCAGCCAAACAACCTATGAGCGCCTAAATAATGGGAAATCACATGAGGAAAAGCGACACGCCATACCCTCTCTTCTTCCTTTTCCCCCATAATAAGAAGAAACCTAGTCTTTCCGATAATGAACTTCGAAAATAACCAATCCGTATCCCACATGTAGGAACTCAAGACCGCCAGCTCAAGGTCTGTTTTCTGAACGACCTCTTCGAGTTTAATATCGTCACCCTTTCGAGGATAGCCATAAGCCCATGTCTTCTTGACAACTCCACTCGGAAATTGTAACGATGGCGATGCTGATGGTTGTGGTGGTACTTCATTGTTCACAGTCACCTCCTTTCCTTTAGGCACTTCCTTTTTAGTGGTGGGAGACCCAAATGCGGCGGCTCTGACAGGAACATCCTTTTTCTCACTAGCAAGGGCAACATGCTTGGCCGCTGGCGACTTCGATGAACTCGGAGCCTTCCTCTTTCTCTCAAGCCGCGCCAATCTTTCTTCCTCCATCTTCTTGCGATCAAATCCCATAATGCCCAGAGACGAATTTCCAGACGACTCAGACGTGGCATTTTGCTTAGGCTCCTTTCCATTTCTCTGAGTGGCGGTTTCAGGCACAGACACCTCTTCCCCATGCTGCCTTCGCAGGGGGCCCTCATTTATCAAAGACAGCTGAATGGCTCTTTCAAGCTCCGCGTCAGAATCATCAATTACTTCGTTAGACAGCACTGCCTTTGGGGCCTCAGCATCTGGCTCGGAGTCCGCAGTGAGATCGACAAAGTCGGCGCTTTGGCGAGAAGAAGCGGGCTGCCCAACTGGAGACAAATGCTTCGGTGTATCTTGTAAAGAGGCTCTCATTGCCGCTCTGATTTGTTCGTCTTCGTCATGGTTGTAGAAACTATTAATATCCATTGTGAAGAGCGTGCGGCATGTATGTAGAAGTGGAAGAGGGAATGTTGTTGTTTTGACAGAGCGAATGAAAAGCGGCAAAAGAACGCGGCTATAAGTAGTTCTAGTGAGTGACAAAAAATCATATAACCCTTCTGGGTGAGCAAAAACTCAAACTTGGGCGTATAGTCTCCAAGGCTCTGGAAGAATCCCACAGATCAAGACAGGTTTTGGATTTGATAAAGACGCGAGGCGTGTTTGAGACTCATTTGTCATAACCAAAAGGCTGCAAATATAGTTCGAAAGACGCCGTCCGTCCTTCTCATGTATGCAGTCTCCACGACAACCCCCTTTCTTGTCTTGATGAAGCATCAAAGTAAACTCAATATCACATGACCGCAAGACCGCCGCAGAAGCGGGTCCAAGCTGCCCGTGACTAATAAGAAGCCGTGTTAAGCGCGAGCCGCGAACCAAATGCACAGACCATCGTCGACGTCATATCCACGTTGGCTTTGTTATCGCATGACACCTCCTTGTACTTGTACCTTCTAGAGGACATAGGTCTAAATCCACAATTCAATGATACTTCTGGTATATACACATATTGCGCAGCTGTCACATTTTCCTTTTTTTGAATATCCACTAGCATGGATTGAATAATATGCAACAATCCACGGCTAATGGAAAAAGTACCACACATCAGATAATATACTAAGTCTCTAGAACCCCCCAACAAACCAAGCCTAAGAAAAGGATGTCATGGCTTTCAAATCCCAATCTGCCAAAAAGGAGAAAGTGGTCATCATCGGTGCCGGGGCTGCAGGAATGGTATGCCAGCCAGTCAGTCATAGCGCGCAAGCAATTTGCCTACTCATTTGAACCTTCCTTCCCCCTTTTTTCCCCCTTCGCCCGACAAGACAATAAATCCCCTTAGAAGAAACCCATATTGCAAAACAATGGTGACCAAAGACACCTCCAACCAATTGTCAACTTATTATTAGTCATGCGCAGCCACCCTAGCCGAAAACCCCAGCAGATACGATGTCACCCTGATAGAGCGCAGCGGCGCGCCTGGCGGCGTCGCAACCTCCCTCCCCCTCGACCGGAAACGGTACGGCGCCGACTGGATGAACAATGGTGTCCAGGGAGGGCCCAGCCTCTTTCGGCACACGTTCAAATACCTCCGCGACTATGGCTACGAGCCCAAGGAGATGAAACTACAATTCTCGTTTGGGAAAGGCAAGGAAAATTTCTGGACAAATGTGTTTCCCACGGCATTGGTTGAAGAGCACGCGGAGGAGATCCGAAGGTTTGGGAAGGCGTTGAGCTTGATCAGGAAAGGGGGGATGGCGGTGTGGATATTGCCAGTCAAGACGTTTTTGAGGCTGTGTCGATTTAGTAAGGATTTTCGCTATAAGATGGTTATCCCGCTTGCGTCGATTATGTTGGGTACGGGGAACCGGACAGAGAAGGTACCGTGTGGTTTGCTGCAGCTGTTGTTTGAGGATCCGGGCATGAAGGTGTGGGATTATGATCCCGTGTCGTTCGTGCCGAATCTGCCGAGCATGTTTACTTTTCCAAATATGAGGTTGTTTTACCGGGATTGGGCAACTGGATTGTGCTCCAAGGGGGTCTCCATCCGGTTAAATACAGAGGTCACCAAGATCACACGCAGAGACAATCGTGGAGTATCCATAGAGACGAGATGGGCGGATGGCAACACGAGAAACAACAACCAAGGGCGCGGTCTCAGTGGCTTCACTGAAGGCTTCGATAAATTGGTCTTGTGTATTCCTGGTGATGAGGCACGTCACTTGCTAGGCAGTTTGGCAACCTGGAAAGAAAGACTCGTCCTTGGCGGTATCAAGATGTATAACCATCTCACAATCACCCATTCCGACTCCTCATATATGAGAGAGCAATTCGAAACCCGCTTTCAGGAGGAGCTGTGCGCCAAGCCACGTACAAAGGAGGAAGAGGACAAAATAGCGTTTGCAAAGGGTGCATCAGACGAGCAGCCCGGGTTCAGACCAATGTATTACACCCGCACTTATCCCGAAAAGAGAAACAAGATGGAATCTGGTTTCGACTGCTCGAATTTCCAATACCAGTTCCAGCCAGACGTCAGATGTGAAGATTATGCGCTCCCTTTCAACTGCCACGTCTTCCAGAGCGATTTTTTGGACGAAAGATTGAAGCATTTGTGGACAGTCAATCAGATCGACGACAGCACCATTATCGAGCGCAAGTGGTGGCACCAGCTATCCCACCGCTGGCAGCATTATGTCAGAGTCGCACCGGCCATGAGATTCATCAACGGGTATAAAAACACGTATTTCGCAGGGTCGTGGACCTTTGTGGTAAGCTCACTCTGGTTTGGAGCACAGGTAAAGTTCCGAGCCCTCTCGTTAACACACCCCCACCTAGGACATCCATGAAGTTGCATGCATATCTGGCATTGCAGCAGCGTATCGTCTCGGTGCGGACTATCAGAATTTCGACGACCTTGCTGAAGCTAACCTCGCAAAGTACTTGACAAACGCCCACGGTATCAAATTCAAGGGTTGATATCCAGAATAAGCGGTGTGAACATAATCTGTACCGACTTTGGTTTGCTGATTCTGCGCGGTTAATCCCCGTATTTGTTTCCCTTCGTCGTAAAGGAGAGCCTATTTAGTATTTGAGAACATTTAGGCGGCGTATAAGCATGACTCATCTCGAGTCGTGTCGGAGTCGATAGAGATAGTATTATAAAACCAACAATTCCACTGGTCCTTTTGAGCCAATCCAGTCAAATAGCATCTAAGCATAACACGAATCATAATCATCACCATCAGTGACGGATCATTCAGTCATAAGCATATCATGCGAAATATCCTCCCCCTCGCTCTTCGCAATATTATTACTCGCAGCCGCAGCCGCCTCCTCCTTCGATGTCGTGGCCGGCTGTTGTTCCGCGAGCGGGAAATTCAAATGTTTCCAATCCTCAATCTCCTCAGTAATGCACTTTAACCGATCCCTAATACTCTCCACCGCGTAGCTGCCCAACAGTAACCGTAACGGCGGATACGAGCAATGCGCCAGCTGCCAAACCAGCTCAGCCGCCTTCACCGCGCTTATGGGCTGCTTATCCCCCATCCACTGAATAATCCGCCTCGCATGCGCCGCCGGCGCCGTATGCGACCGATACGGCTCACTAGCCGGCTTTATCAGAAAATGGCCAAACAACGGCAGCGGCGATGAATGCGACAAGTCCGGCGCAATAGAGCCCGGCGGGGACTCGGGCGAATCAAAATCGTCCCGCCGCATATGCCCCGGCTCAACCAACGTGCCTTTGATATTGAACGCATCAATCTCATAAAGCATACTCTCAATCAGCCCCTCAACCGCATACTTGGTCGCACAATAAGGACCCAACCCCGGCACACCAAGCGCGCCCGACGTGGAGCTAAAGATCAAATACCGCCCCGCCCGCCTTCGGCGGAAATACGGCAACGACATCTCAAGTATATTCATCGTACCCGTGAAATTGGTCTCGAACTGGTTGCGGATATCATACTCCTCCTGGTCCTCGCAGGCGCCCACGACGCCGTAACCGGAACAATTGGCGATCAGGTCGATGTGGCCGAAGCGGGCGATTGTCTTGTCGATGACGGCGCGGACGGTCTCGCGCGCGCGCACGTCACAGAGGAGGCCGAGGCAGTTTGTCGTTTCGGAGTGCAGGGCTTCCATGGATTCCGGGGAGGATTCGAAAGTACGGCCTACGGCGGCGACTTGGTCACCGTGGGCGAGGGCACATTTCACGAGCGAGCGGCCCATGTGGCCGGTTGCACCGAATATCTGGGGACGGGGTTGTTGCACCACCATTGGTTAGCGGTTTGTTTTTGGACGAAGGGCAGGGCGGGAGTGTCATGTGTTCGCAAGGGCAGACGGGAACTCACCAGCCATACTAGCTGCTTGGGAGGGTTTTGGGGGCCTGGGGGATCTGTTGTTGCGGGCAGGCGAAGTCGTACATCCTGTGCTGCGGCGGCGGAGGGGGAGAGCGAATTAGCTGCACCGGCTGGCTCGCGGGGGCGTGGATCCATAGCGAATCACGGTGTGGGGATATTGTACGCTCAATTAGACGTGTGTATCGTGTAGTGACATTGTTCGCTGTTAGTAAGGGTCAGTCGGTAGGTTGGTTCGGGTATATCCGGTGTGTGTCTGAGGCTGCGACTGATGCGGTTGCAGGTTGTTCGTGTTCTGGGGAAGTCAACGTCCAGGTTAAGGTTCAGCCCATGTCGAACTAGATTATATGCATCCCAGAACACTCGGTTCCAAAATTAGACAAACTACACATAATGATGGATTATAGGTTGATTGTAATGTTGAAGAACCGACATTATTTGCTATTTCTAAGTTGACCTGCTTCAAGAAAATACACTGATGTTGACCACCCATATAGATTAACGCCGTACGAAGTAAGGATATCCCCATATCAAAACAAGAAAAATAACAATCAACGGCCTATTTCCCTCCGAAGCCTGCCTGCGACTGTCGTTGGCGGGGGTTCGGGCCAGTTGCCAACAGCATCATCGACTTCTTCGAGAAAACTGGCACTGTTATGGATGCCGGTAGCCCCCAGCACAACGCGAATACCAGGTGAGCTGGCATTGACCTGAGCAACCATCTTCGCCTCTTCATACGTTGCCCCTCCCACCATGAACACAATGATATCCTGTGGTTTGTCTCGAGTATGACCACCGCCTTCAAGGAACGGATATTGAAGCTCCTTCAGTCGGCCTTTGATGAGATTTTGCAGTGTAGACTCTAATCGAGGAGAGTGCTGGGTATATACATTCTCGACACCTTTGAGACCCTTGAAACGATCCCGGGCACCAGATAAGAACGATGCAGACTCGAATAGATCTGAGAACCCACCTGCAACCGGGGGTGCCTGGAGGGAGTGGTGGTACGCTAGTAGCTTCGGAATGATATTGATTTTATGGGGCGAAACGTTTCCAGCTGCCGTAAGCAGATCGATAAGGATTGGAAGGGCATTAGAAGGCTGTTTTTCATAACGAATAGCGTATAAAGCGACCAAACGAATTTTGTTGTCGTCCGTCACACTCGGTGATTGGATCAGGCGTTGTAGTGTCTAATGAATCAAGGTCAGCATATAACCTGTATACCAGGACGGATTCGACGAACTAACCTTAAGATCGTTTGCATGGTTATCGTTACACGCTAAGCTCTGTTCGAGTTCGCTCACATCCAACAAACTATGCTCGTTGACCTTTCTACTCAACTCACCCACAAGGGTAACGTGCTTGCTGACATTACCCGACAACTTTCTGAACTCCGGGTAATCCTCAACGAATCGCTTCATGTCCGCAATGGATTCTATGCTCATGTTGTTTTTCGTTCGGGACTGATATTGCTCAACATATTCCTTGATATTACCGCCCAAGTCGCCGAAATTTTGGTACATATTCTTTTTGAAAAAGGGGTCCTGGTCCTGCGATATTACAATCTCCTTGAGTTCTGGTCTGATGTCTGGAACATTGCTCAAATCGACTCTCCCATTATCAATCCCAAGCAGCTCATGTACCATGGCCTGGTAGGTCCATTGATTTAATAACGGTGTGATGGGGTCATCCCGACGGTCTAATATAAGCAAAATCGGAGGGGTATCCGTTTTCCGGAAATTGAATAGTTGCTCTTCTTGGGTAAGCTGATATCGGACCTCTGTGGCGAGCTTCTTGGCTATAAGACTGTTCTTTTCGTATCGAATCAATGGGTTTTTCTTTAGCGATAATAGCAGTGCGATAACTCCTTCTGTTGTTCTCTGAAGAGCGTCTGTGTTCCACATGTCCGGACTCTGGCTCCATATTCGTTGTTTCGGATACCCTATGCCAAGAGAGCAAAGATCTGGATTGATGACGGAGAAATCTGCAAAATACTCCTGCACCGCCTTGACAACCTCATGGTCATCCGCTTCCGCTAGCCTCTCCAGCGACGATTTGCGCACAATGTTGCTGAAGTAGATGTAGTATTCGCCGTACTTGGGATCGCGTAGTTCGTCGATGAGGAATTGTATCGAATCTGGTGACGGGCGGACAAAGCACAGACATCGCAAATGGCGCATCTTCTCGCGGGATTGGTTATCAAGGCGGTCGATCAGGTAGACCTCATGATTCAGGAGAGCGGACTGGGTCATGGCAGTCGATATAATGGGGACCTAGAGAAGTGGTCAGCAATGGTGTTCATGACAGCTAGAAGGTCGCGTCTCCCACGGTCTCACTATCAAGCAATAATATCTTCATCTTAGCGGTAGAGGAGCCGGTCGCAGATGAGTCCCCTACGGAGACCATCTTCGAGACGTAGCCGGACACGGCTGAGACGACGTCCATTGTGGCTGGATTGGTATCAACAGGCTGCCAAAAGAGCTAATTATTTATTAACAGTGTCAAGACTTCTCCCGCATGGATGTCAAGTGCTCGGGGAGTTTGCCAGTTGGCGACGTTGGGAGTTATATCAGGCCGGGGCCGTTGAAGATGCCGATTGCTGCTGTCGTCACCGATAGAGGCATGACTAAGCGAAGGCGGTCACGTGGACGATTTGGCTATCTCAACTGGTTGCTCTGCTTTATTTACATGGATGAAATGAGCAGAATGCCTATGGTATATTCAGTCTGTGGTTAAAGCAAGCCCTCGAGGTCCATTTTGACCCTTATCAAATCCTAAACAATTACTACGCATACGAGCACTCCTGCTGCTATAGCAGAAAAAGCTATTTACATTCAAATGTATGCCAGGACCACGCTCAACCCGCAGAATACAACTACGGTGATTATATTATCATCTACTCATTTGAACTATGGATGCCCCCTGTTTATGGCCAGCTGGTATGCTACCTCTAGTTCAACCCATGAGGGTATTTTCTCGTGGTGGAATGGTTTGGATGGATAGGACTAGGTTTGCTCTGCTCTTCTTCATTAGGAGCTAGAAACCGAGTGCTTTAAGACCCATGAGTCCATTCAGGTTGAGAATCATAAAAGTAGAACCTTCGCCACCTCCGGGACAACCGAGAACTTCCCTCACCATCTGCAATATTACCCCTGGATAGTCATATGGCCCTACGCCAATCCATCCTGCATTCCCCTCAACCTCTCCTTCCTCTCCCCATATCTCCCATCTCCCCGCTCTGTGTCGACAATCCCCTTCTCTTCCAACGCCTCCAGCAAGTCCAAAACAAAATCCTGACAATTCCACCCCTTCACCTCATTCCTGATCTTCAGCTGGCCTGCCACATCCCTCACCTTTCCCGCATCAGCCGTATCGATATCGCACAGGTGATACAGCTGCTCGAGACCAGGGTTGTCCCGCGGGTTATTGTTTGCACCGGTGATCTCGGTGCATTCGTAGCGGAAGACGCCTTCCGAGGAGCCCAGGGCGTTTAGCGAGAGTTTTTGGTGTGGGGGCGGAGCGTCGATGAAAAGGGTCCAATGTTTATAGATTGTGCCGTCGTTGAGGATGGCGGTGTAGATTGGGGTTTGGGACATTGGGAGGGTTTGAGAGTGGTTTGTTTTGCGTGGTTGATTAGGATGTCTTTTGGAGGAGGGGGTGGATGCAACTATTCGAGCGGGATTATTCTTTCTTAATCCTTCACAAGCGGGAGGTTATTTATCGGTTGATATCAGACCGTGAATGAGGCGAACTTGCAGGTGTCAGGTGCTGCATCTATGCGGGTGCAGGCTTAAGCAACATAAGCTCGGCAACCTCATAATCAAATTCGGCCTTGACTGTACCTACTATCCGACGAATCCATCTACCTCACTCCTGATCAGAGCACGTTTTGTCAACTCCGATGGGAATACTGTATGATTTTGGGAACTCAAGGTGCTCCCTTATTCGCCATGTTATTCCAGGCTATGGTGCATCGAGGGGGGTAACAACAGACCAGGGGCATAGTCCAAACACCAATGATTTCTGCTCTGCTGCTCTTCCCAGCGCCTAAATATCTACTAGGAGCTACAAAGCTGAGTTGAACCTCACGCAGAAATGCGCTTGATCGGAGTCCTATTTTCCTATCTTTTTTTTTTTTTTTTTTTTTTTTTTTTTTTTTTTTTTTTTTTTTTCTATCTTATACGCTGCTGTTTCCGGAGTGATAAGGAGGGGGATCAGCCATGCCTCTAAAGTCATCCCTTGGTTCCGAACACTCCATCTTGAGGCGGCAAGAGAAGTTGCAGGCAGAGTTCGCTATGTCTTCCCGTCCGCCTGCAC